>OVAN01003465.1:0-15688 GCA_900406275.1 Anastatica hierochuntica
GTGTGAACTTGATCTTTAGAATTAAACCCTTAGACACATAGGTCACATAAGGGCATGATTATCGGCGTCCCTGCCTTTTTTTATATTAAAAAAAAAAAAAGCAAAATGGTAAGGACAAACCAAAATTGACAATTTTGGTTTGTCCTTAACAAGCCACGTGGACCTTTTTTTTTGGTCTGAACAATTTCATTTTCAGATCAGTTTCGGTTTGGTTTCAAATCCGTTTTTTTTGGAATTTCGGTTTTTGGAACCGTTACATATTCATTTACGATTTTTGAAGTTTCGGATCCGTTTCGGATCTGTTTAAAATATCTTGATCCGAACCCAAAATAGCCGAAAATATTCGTTTCGGTTCCGTTTCAGATCCGTTTTTTTTTTGTTTTTTAGTTTTTGGAACCGTTACATATTCATTTACGATTTTTGAAGTTTCAGATCCGTTTCGGATCTGTTTAAAATATCCTGATCCGAACCCAAAATATTCGTTTCGGTTCCGTTTCAGATCCGTTTTTTTTTGTTTTTAAGTTTTTGGAACCGTTACATATTCATTTACGATTTTTGAAGTTTCGGATCCGTTTCGGATCTNTTTTGAAGTTTCGGATCCGTTTAAAATATCACGATTTGAACCCAAAATACCCGAAAATATCCGTTTCGATTCGGTTTTTTTGAAGTTTTGTTTTAACTAAGAAACAATGTTAAAAAACAACCAATATTCTACACATTTGCCTTTGTCCCCTNAAATGGTAAGGACACACAAATTTGTCCTACTAATATTCATGCCCTAAGAATATAAAATATTCTTACAAACGAAACCAAGTTTTACTAGTAATAAAAATATTGAATCGATCTTATAATCTACGGGGCAATCCATAATTATGGAATGTCCTAATAATTCCATCTAAGCTCGCCGTCACGATAATCAGTCTCCACGCGCCGGCGAAATCGAACTCATCGACGGGAAACATAACATCGTAGTCTCCAGCACAAAAAACACTCATCGAAAGCTTCTCCTCCGGCCACGTGGCGGTAACGCGACAAGAGCGAGATAATCTCCCGGAGCTCTGTACTTGTCTCATCTCTCGCTGTAACTGGTCGTCGTCCCCGGCCACTCTCGATACTTTCGTTCCCGGCGGAGACCAAGCCGTCGCCGCTGAAATACCCGGAGACTGAAAATACTCGAAAGAACGAGACGATTTCACACTTTTCTGTGACGGAAGACCATTGTTGTTCCAGAGAAAGACCCCGAGACCTCGTCGGACTGATAAAATATGTTTTCCTGCGGAAGAAGTAAACGACGCCGACGATTGTTTCCCAGATTTCGTTGAAGCTGGAGAGAAAATTTTCAAAGATGATCAAAACACGATTTCGAAAGATAAAACCCTCAAGATTCAGTAATCAAGTTTATACCTTTGAATTTGTGGAGAATTTGGGTTTTATCAATGATTCGGAGTTTCGAGTCGTCGGAAGATACCATGACTTTGTCGGAGCTTCCAGGACAAAACTGAAGGGCGGTGATTCTGTTCCGTCCCCTGATTAGAATCTGCTCCTCCATCAACACATCGTTCCCTATAAAAAAAATACCCAAAAACTTTAGAAACCTAATCGAACGCGAGCGATTAGAGAAATCATAATACAAATTCCAAGTACCTGAGGTTTGATAGAACTTGCAATTTCCGGTGATGCAACCAACGACGAATCCCTGAAGAAGAAGAAAAACAGAGCAAAGTTGTGGTTTTTAGAAACGCTTGAGGAGGATGTTGTCTGTACAATCTGAATAATAAAAGACTTTTTACATTTCCGGTTGGTTGGTAAGAGATGGCAGAAATGGAATCACGAACGTCGGTCCAAGCGACGACTCTCTCTTCAGATAAACCCCAGATTCGAGCTTTTCCATCTATTGATCCACTTATGAAGTTGTTCTTATTCACTGGATTGAACTCTACACAAGTCACTGTATTTTAACAACCAAAAAAGCCAAGAACACTTAGTTAAAAGATTTCAGACCATAATCTCTTTATTTTGAGATCAAACTTTAAGTTACCATAATTGTTATGATGGAAGACATGAAGACACTTATCACAACCTATTCTCCATAAACGAACTGTCTTGTCTTTAGAAGCCGAAAGAAGCCACTGCAAACCAAAACCCCAAAACACATAAGTCTTGGTATCAAGAAATCTCTTAAAAATATTTTAAACAAACTTACATTTGAGTCTGACCATGCCAAGTCCAAGACATCTCCGGTGTGACCATAGAGTTCTTGAAACGGAGTTTCTTCTATATGAAAAGCTTTCTGAGGAAACAGAACCAATTCTTTTTGTTGCCTTATTGGCTCTTGCCTGATTAAAGTGTTGAATAGAGATTCCGATAATGTTATTCGCCATATCTTTACAACTCCATCTTCGCCTCCGGTGGCTAAGAATTTACCATCAGGACTAAATTTTAATGTCCAAATTTTCCCCTTATGTCCACTAATCTCTTGTACTTTGTAAGTTGCAGATAACTCTACATGACTCTTCTTGTTACTCTTCACCTTCACTTTACTCATCATCGCTGCCTCCGTTGATTTGTATTCCAACTCTTTAACCTTTTCTCCTGCAAAACAGTTGAATTTGAACAACCATTTCTTCCCACTCTTCTTGCTGAAATCCCGAGATGGGCTCAAAGAAGCATCGGTGAAGTTATGTTCTGAATTGTTCTCTTCTTCTAGTTCCTCATCAGACATTGAATTGGTTGATCCATAGTTCTCCTCTCTAACACAACACTGCAGCTCAGTTTCACCAAAAGATGAATCCGAAGAAGTAGAAACCTCGTCGCTGTGATCATTTATCCTCTCCAAAGACACCGACTCAAATTTCTCCTCGAACAGACCCATTTTCTTGAGAAACCGTTCACGGCGTTCCTCAACACTAGCTAGCTCACCTGACCAAACTTTGAACTCTGCTTCTTCTAACGGTTCATCAATAGACAAAACATCGGATGAATCAAAGAACACATCATCCACTTCACTTCTTTCAACACACATCATTTCAAATCACAACTTCTGAAAAATCTGTAAAGCTCGTTCTCTTTTCTTTATATAAATTTCTTCTTCTTCTTCTTCTTGTAGCCTCCGCGCTGATCACGGACCGTAAATACCTCTATGTTTAAACCTAACCAAAGTGTGAAATCATCAGAGAAGACTCAATTCTCTGTACTTACAGAAACCGATGTGGGCTAAGTACGAGGTTTTCAACAAGGATATGTAAAAAAAACCCACAAAATTTCTTTAAACAAATCGATTAAAAAGAAAGACGGTTCCTGAAACCCAGGAAGTGAATAGAATAATCAAAAATTATCTGGGTAAAAGGGGAAGAAAGTGAGTGAGTACCTTTGTCTCCGTAAGAAGCAATGGCAAAACAACAAGTCAAGAATTGGGTCGGATTTCTTCAGACTAGAGCAAAAAGAGAAAATGTTGTTAATACAAGTTTGTCCGAGATAGAAGAAAAAGGAGACAGAACATTCACGTTATGTCTGTGGTTTCATGGGCTCTTCAATGGCAGCCCAATCAGAATCTCTGAGAAATTATAGCGGCGAGGTGGCCGCGATTCAGGAGACAAGACCACAGGAAACCATTAAAAAACCTCTTTACTTCCGACCAATTTCTCAGACTCTTACTCTCGTTTTTGTTTTCGGTGCTTTTTCGGCTTATGTCTGCAACAACGGCGATTTTTTTATTTTTTAATTAATGTAAAAATTTTAACATTTTCTTTATTACTACGTGAAAAAAACATAAGTAATTCGACATTCTCACTTTTACCATAATCTTAAGGATAAAATTTTTAGACAACTTTTCGGTAAATATATGTTGGTATGTTCGATAGACACACAAGTCAAAAGCTATCTAACGACGGGTGGTGGTTATTGGTTAATTTAACTGCACTACATGATTCTTTTTCTTCAACTAAGTTATAAATCATTTTTTTTTTGTTAATAACTAAGTTATAAATCATATTTAAAACAGTTCTCCAAATCCTAATGGAAGATAGAAATTCTACATTGCTAATACCATAAAATCCATCTAGAGTATAGAATTTTATTTTCCTTCTTTTTTTTTCTTTTTGCATTTCTAATCATACAAAAGTGAGTGAATTGGCTTTTTTTTTTTTTATCATCGTAGCCTAGTGGCAAATAGTTCCTCTCACAAGAGGCAGGTGCAGGGTTCGAACCCTGGTTAGGTGAGATGGATGCAGAGATGGTGCAACCACTGGCCCACTTGCTCTTCTCGTGAATTGGCTCTTTTATGTATTTACTTTTTCTATTTTATTTTTAATAATGCTTAAGATTTTAGCACACACACTGGTTAAAAAATTACAAAATTTTGTTTAGTTTTGCTTCTTTTACATAAAATATCATAAACTAAAAGATTGTTTTTTTTTTATTAAAGAATCACTCTGCACTAAAACAAACTCAACCAATTAGGCATCATTTTGCATAATACAAATAGTCACAAAAAACCAATAACTTGAAAATGTTAGATAAATTTTAAAAGAATACCATTTAAATAAGGGGAAAAAATCCAAAAGATATTGAAGTGAAACGGATGGTGTAGTTTCATATAGAGGACATTTCATATTCCCCAATATCTTCCCATGATTCTTATCATTATTTATCCTGACATGATTTTGTGACTTTTATCCTTTTGAAACAAATAAATAAATATACCATTTTTTTTAATTTGTCATCTAAAATAGTGACATCAACTATATTGTTATAAAAACTTTGAAGAGTTAACTAAAAACATATAAAAATTTATTACGTAAATAGTTTTCAAATTATATCGATAATTATGATGGATACTATTGAAATGTTGTATTATATTATTTGTTCTTGTTAGCAAAAGACAAGAGTATTGGTCTTCTATTCATAATGTGTACAATTTTCTTCAATATTTAGTAGTTGCCACTTGCTTTTCAACGAGAAAATGGCTCTAATTTTGGTGTTAGAAAGGTATAGAAAAAGAAGTTTATATTCTGGCTTATTCACATAGTCACATTTTGATCGGAATAAATTTTTAATGATATTAGCAATTATGCTAATTAATTAAGTAAAGTGGTTTGAGAGAACAGTTAGAGTTTAGAAACTAGTCTGGTAATCTTTACGTGCATGGCCATACGGCATCTTACCGATTCAAATTAAAATGTGAGGAAACATGTGATACTTTTGTTAACACCCGACCATAGTTAAACAACAAGTGTTCGAGTGGACCTTTTTTTTGATAAATTAGTTTATATCTCTTGCTTGTTTTGTTTTTGAATCATATGTATCTATATTGAAATGAAAATGATGATGCGACTATTTATATATAGAGCAAAGGAATATATTGAAATTATAGTAAGTAACTGAGTAAGAACACGAACCATTAATCTTGGCCGAAGCTGAACTTTTTACACAACGATGGCGGAATCTTCAATTCTTTGAGAAGGGTAGACAGAGAGCGAGAGAGAGCTCATTTATAAAACATTACTCCTGGACGATATAAGCTTATATACTTATATGCGTATTTATTTATCACTATGTATATGTGTGTGTATGTACGTACGTGTATGAGTATATAGCACATGATAGCGTTGATATATAATTACAAATTTACAATATAACCAAAAAAACTTGATTGAACTTTGAAGTTATTGAAAAAGTTTTGGATAAAACAATAGAATAAAATATAGATGAAATATGACAGCTATTTTCCCCAGCTTGTAGGAACGCATATTCTTTCTCTATTTTACGAACAGGTACATACACATTATTATATGTACAATAAAAATGCACATATGTGCTAAATAATTCATTAATTGGATGCAAATCGTATAATAAAAAAACAATTTAATGCGAGTAACATAATGCGACCACTCATACCTTTATTGTTTGATTTGGGAACCATTGGATGATATTGTTCAAATCTCAAGAGATTTGATTAGTCAAACTACGCATGTAATTTGGTGATAAAAAAATCTGCAATTTGTTTTCTTATTATTTAAAAATTAAAAGGTACCAAACCTAACTCGTAACTTCGCCATTATAAGGATTCATGCAAATAATCCAACCATAGTGCAAATGATTATATTCAATTATAAAATGAAAATATGATTATTAATTTATTACTAACTAATGGTAGATGATTCTTGAACGTGGAATGTCTCGAGTTGGTGAAACTTTTTGTTTTAAAGGAAGACTATCTTTTATGTTTCTATATGTCTTAAATTGCGAAAAGGGGAGAGTGTTGAGAACGTTTGTACTTTTCTTTTGATAAATGGAGTACTCCATACGAATGGTCTCCAATTTTAAAGATTCTTTTTCGTCTTAACTTTTTTTTTATCCAAATCAATTCCATCACATACGATATTAGGAGTTTACATTCGACTTTAAGAGGTTCGGTTCGGATCCATTCAGATTTCAAATTTCTAGACACATAACATTAAGTCTTATTCAAGTATTTTTTGAATTCATGTTAGATTTAGTGCAAGTAATTTCAGGGTCATATCATGTTTAATAACGGAAGAAAAACTTGAGTATACATGATATTATTTCGAGTTTCGAATTCGTGTATTTTCGGATTTGAATTCGAGGTTTTATAGGAATTTTCGGGTTTCTCAGGTTCTTCGGGTTTCAGGTTTGGTTGGGGTTTTTGAGGCTTTCAAGTTTTTCGGTTCGGGGTTTTTCGGACATCCGTTCGGATTCGAATAATACCGATATTCGAAATACCGCCTTATAATGTCCCTTTAGAAATTTTAAAAAATTTATTCGGATTCAATTTTTTGGATCGTGTTTGGGTCCGTAGTTCATGATTAAGCTTTTTGCCTAGTCTTATACAATAATAAAAAGTTTGATCGGTTACAAACTTACAACACATCAAAAAAACCAAAACAATCTTTTGAAAAATACATCTAATAGAAACGTGATTTGACAAATACAACCTAAAAAAAAATCAGTGATTAATTTCACATCAGAACATAAATGAGGTAATTTACGTCAGTACATTGATATTAAAATGATCTTATTCCATATTTTTGACAATGTCAAGTGTATTTCGGCACATAACGGGCTTCAATTACCTTCATTGCTTACATTACAACAGTTCTCCATATGTCTTTTTCTTTGGTAAAATGTGTTATGGAAGAGTTCACTTGAATAAAATATATTAAGAAACCTTTGAACAACCATAACAACAAAGCTTGGAGAAAAACAGATACGTCTCTGACTATAAAAGCTGATGAAAAACGAAAATATCTCTGAGAACCTGAAACAAAAACACAACAAAAGAAAAAATCAGTAAAAGAGAAACTTCAGCGCCAGTGCTACGAAAGTCTCAGGTGCGAAAGCGAAAGATCTCTCTCGCTTTCTCACTCGCAAAATGTGGTATTAACATAGTTACTACACACCTATTTTTAAAATATGCTAGAAGTTAATCAGAAGATTGAGATTTAGTATCGAATATTTGATGATTAATTTTCAAACTATTTTGTTTTATTTAATATTTATGGTTAATACATTTAACTTATTGAATAGTGATCCAAAAAATTTTAAAGAGCAAAAGAAAGTAAATTCGAGTTGGAATACAAAATATGGGGTTTTTTCATATAATTTTAATTAAAAAGTATAATTTTCATGTAAATATCATATCTTTTTAACCGTGTGGTTTTTGCATTATTAGTTTATGGCAGTTACTCAATTCATTTCACTTATATGTTATTTCTTTTTTCTTAATCAACTTTTCCATTGCATTAGATCGTAAACGGGTAATACAAATATTTAACAAGCCAAGTAGGCAGAGTTGAATATGACATAAAAATAGTGTTTACATTAAGAGCATTTTTTGCCAACGTATCCGCTGCTTGATTCTTCTCACGATTTGTATGTTGGAGGCAGCATTGAGGAAGTAATCTGGTCCATCTTCTGATATCCCATATAAGAGTACCATAGCCGTATGGTAGGCTCCTTCATTGACCATCTTAACAAGTTCCATGTTATCACTCTCAAAACAAATTTTCTGCCATCCTTTTAACCAAGCTATTTGAAAAGCATATATGAATCCCATTGCTTCGACTTTGAGACATGAATCTATTTGCAGAACCGTTGCAGTCCCAGAAGTCAAATATTGACCATTTTCATCACGAAAGATCCATCCGATTCCAGTCTCATTTCTCGCAGGGTCAAAAGATCCATCAAAATTACATTTCATCCATCCCCTCAGTGGGGGATTCCATTCCATACTCTTCGCCTGAGGCCGTTTATCGTCCTTGAGAATATCCGTATTAACACTCGCCCACTCATCCACCAAGGTCCTTGCACGATCAAGATCAACCGATGGATGCACCAACTTTTTGTTAAACATAAGTTCATTTCGAGATTTCCAAATCATCCAGACGATGAAAAGAGGAAGTATCCGGTGGGAGGGCTCAATCTTTGATTGGCGAGCTATTTTGATTAGTCGCTCTACATTCTCCTCCAGATCTAAGGATGGAGGAAGCAACATCGGGAGATTAAGACATCTCCACACCGCTTCCGCCCTTGGGCAAGTAAAGAGGGCATGATTTATAGTTTCGTCCTCCTGGCTGCACCGTTGACAGATGGGATCTATATGGACATGTCGCGAAATAAGTCTCTCTGCTGTCGGCACAACTTGTGATAAGCATTTCCACAAGAAATGTTTAATTTTGGGGAGAATATTCAAACGCCAAATCACTTGTTTCAATCTTGGGGATCCTAGAGGTGGTTCCACGGGATCTTGAATATTAGTTTGATGCATGGCAAACCAAT
Source organism: Anastatica hierochuntica (assembly GCA_900406275.1). Classification (NCBI taxonomy): domain Eukaryota; kingdom Viridiplantae; phylum Streptophyta; class Magnoliopsida; order Brassicales; family Brassicaceae; genus Anastatica; species Anastatica hierochuntica. The sequence goes on from OVAN01003465.1 coordinate 8,797, forward strand.
ATCCAGGTTTGACGTCGTACTCACCATTCTTAGAATATGGCCATTCACAGACATCGTATGGGGCGTACTCCGATAGAGTAATCTTCTTGACCAATTCAGCATCAGCCAGCGTAAAGTATTGATGTAGAAGTTGGTGATTCCACTTCCTTAGCCCATCCACCATCAATTTATCCACTGTAATATTTGGGTGCATCCGGTCGTTCATCGGAGGTCTCGGAGGCAGTGATGGTAACCAATTATCTTCCCAGACACTTGTTGAAGTGCCAGTTCCTATCCGAATTTGAAGACCTTGCTTCAGTAGATCTCGCCCCACACAGATGGATTTCCAACCATAAGACGCCTTTTTGGTGTCTAGCCATAGAGAACAAATTTACCATGATGATATTTGCCACTATACAACCTTGCAATCATCGAGGATGGGCGCGTGAGCAATTTCCATGCTTGTTTCGCAAGGAGGGCTTTATTAAATTCATGGAGGTCTCTGAATCCCATACCTCCTTCTCATTTCGGAATTGACATACGTCTCCAGGCTACCCAAGGGATCTTGCGTTTACCATTATTATGACCCCACCAGAATTATGTGAGAAGACTATTAACGCCATCGCAAATGGATTTTGGAATTAGAAAGCAGTTCATTGAGTAAATAGGCATTGCTTGTGCCACTGCCTTAATCAAAGTTTCTTTCCCAGCTGGGGACAAAAACTTTGTGTACCGGCCTCCTAGTCGATCTTTGACGTTCTGTAAGATGTATGCAAATTGTTTCGTCTTCTTGCGGCCAAATTGTTCTGGAAGGCCCAAATACTTTTCGCCTCCAACAACATTTGAGATACCCAAGATGTGTTGTAGTTTGTTTCGTAACACCTCGCCAAGTTTCATCCCAAAGATTACAGAGGATTTCTCCAAATTAATCTGTTGTCCCGATATGTACTAATAGCGTTTGAAGATTTGTGCTAGTGTTCCAGAGTCCGCAGGTGTTGCTTTACAGAAGAACAACGAGTCATCCAAAAATAATAGATGGGAGATAGATGAAGCTTGTTTAGCAATCTTTATGCCAAATATCTCATTCTTGAGCTCTGCTTCTCTAATCATTTGGGACAGTCATTCCACACAAAGCAGGTATAGGTATGGGGACAAGGGGTCTCCTTGTCTGATACCCCTTGATGGCTTGAGATTACCATACACTCCATCATTGATGAGTACAGAGAAAGAGACTGATTTGACACAACTCATGACCCAAGTGATCCATTTATTGTCAAATCCCATCTTCCGCATCACGCATTCCAGAAATTCCCATTCGACTCGATCATATGCTTTGCTTATATCTGTTTTAACCGCTAGATATTGCTTTGCACAATCTTTCTTGGTCTTTAACGCGTGCATAAGTTCATGGGCTATGAGCACGTTGTCGTAGATACTTCTTCCTGGTACAAATGCCGCTTGCGATTATGATATTAGCCCATCTAAGCATCCCTTTAACCGCATAGCTAGGATTTTAGAAATGATTTTGTACGACACTGAACATAAGCTGATTGGGCGATATCCAGACATCCGTGTAACACTCTTCGCTTTAGGGATAAGGCAAATGTTTGTATGGTTGACACTAGTATCAATGATACTCGTGGAGAAGAATTTTGTGACCATTGTAATCACATCACCCTTGATGACCTCCCAAAATTGATGAAAGAAAGATGCTGAAAATCCATCCGGCCCTGGTGCTTTGTCAGCTCCGATATTGAACACAGCCTTCGTAATCTCCTCTTCGTTACCTCCTTGGTCAAGAGACTATTCATCTCCGCAGTGACTTTCCTAGTAAATTCTGGCATAGCATCCATGGTTGGCGCTCCATTTCTAGACGTATACATCGAGTCAAAATATTCAAGAGCTATCTTTGAGATAGCTTCTTCCTTCAGGTGTGTGATACCGTGGTCATCGGTTATCAGTTTTATATTGTTTCGAGCTTTCTTTGCCTTAGTGATACCGTGAAAATATCTCGTATTCTGGTCGCCACCATTCAGCCACCGGTTACGGCTTTTCTGCTTCCAAAATTTCTCCTCTTCGTCATACGCATGGGGAAGGTCCTTCCGAAAATTCCTCAGTGCAGCTGGGGAGCTTGTAGGATTACGGAGAGCTTGTTCTAACTTGTACCAGGCGCATTTGATGTTCTCCACCGCATTTAGCTTATGTCGCCGTTTCCATGATGATATGGCCCGTCTGCATGAACTGAGTTTCTCCATTATCGGTACATTTCCCGGCCGCGTAACCTTATGAGCAATAAAATTCTGGAAATCTTCATATTGAGCCATTCGTTGATCATATTTGAAGAAGCCTTGTAATGTCCTTGGTTGGTATGCAATGTGGACCATCACTGGTCGATGATCTGATTCGCCAAGATCTAAAAATTCTGTCTCAGATTCAGGATATAACGCCAACCATTGATCATTCACCATCACTCTGTCTAAGCAGCATTCCACTATTTGTTGTTGACGTTTGCCTATCCAAGAGAATCTATTGCCTTGGGATTTTAAATCAGTCATCGAGCACACCTCCATCATCCTCGTAAAGTTTTCATAACTTTTGGCGGTTCTATTTCGTCCTCCTTTTTTCTCCGTTCCATCTTTAATTTCATTAAAATCTCCAACCATCATCCAAGGCCCATTCCTATTGAGAGATATACGTTGTATTTTTTCCCATAGATAATATCTATATGAGGTGTTTGGATGACCATAGATGCAAGACAAGTAGAAATAAAATGATTTATATTCGATAGAGAGATCTACAAGTCTAGCATCATAGGATAAGCAACTAACAGATACATCTTCTTTCCAACAAACTACGAGGCCTCCACTAAGGCCATTAGGGGAAACAATACACATATCATAAAAGCCTAGCGATACTACTAAATCACGAACATAATCGTCGCCTTGCTTAGTCTCGATCAGGAACAACACGTTCGGGGAGTACAACCTTTGTAACTCCCTTAGGCGTCGAACTGTGGGGTGTTGTCCCAAGCCTTGACAGTTCCAAGCTTCGACTCTCATGGTGAATTTGGTGGATTCGAGCCCACCGCACCTCCACTTTGGCCTGCCACAGACGCTGCCTTTTCACACTCCATGTACATCCTCTGTATCATCTCCAACCCATTAAGCTCGTGGTCATATGTTGCCGCATCCTTCAGATACTGATCGGCCTTGTAGTCTTCAGGTCTTGATTGCTCATTCACAAACCTAGCAGATAACATCAGTTTATTCATCAAAACTACCTGAGTTTCATTTGGCCTGAGCATAACTTGTAGGATAGCATCGCCATCTGGTTCATTCTCAACCAACTCCGTCCACGTTTCTCCTCTCTGTACCCTCCCATTCCCACTGTATCTTACAACCAGAGTAGAAAACATCCTTCACACTCCCTGGAAACACACTGGAGCCGTGTGGTCTCTTCTTTGTTGTCTCAATTTCTCATATTCTGCTATCAGTCGCTCTAGGAAGAGCCTTTTACGGCGTTCCTGATCAGATTCTGGAATAGCCTGTATCTCAACCAATTCCACTTGACCTTCACTCTCTGTTTCGTGCACACCATTCTGCATCACGCCTTGTTCTGCTCCCGCATCCAAACCATCGCCTCCTGCATTATTCTCCTCATGGATCCCAGCCATATCCTCTCCTTGATCCTGTTGCATCTGATCATTTGGTTCCTGATTCTCCGGCTGAAGATCATCGTCATCACCCGGGTTATTAGACTAGTCCGCGAAGAGGCAGTCCCCAGTATCGTGGGTTATCAACCCGCAGATTTCACAGAATCCTCGGAGTCTCTCGTAGCGGAACCGGATCAGTGTATTGACTCCCGCCTGGAATTGGTAATGCTTCTGAAAGCGGAGAGGCCTAGTCACATCCTAGTTGATCTTAATCCTGACAAAATCAATCGCACCTGGAACATTCGGATTGAAATCGCCTTGCATCACTTGACCAAGGCGGCTGCCAATATTGTAGATGATGTTAGGCGTTAGGTATAGGAGAGGGATCCCTCTTATCTGCACCCAGAAGGGGATAAAGTTCAGCATCCCTTCCTCCATCCCCGGCGTCCATCTCTGCATAGAGATCATTCGATCGTTGAAAGACCACGGGCTCCGACTTAACATAGACATCATGAGATCTTCGGAGGGAAACACATATTGGAAGAAACGGCGGTCGACGATTCTTCCGGAGATTATTCCGGTCAAGCCCCACACACGCGGCAGTGCTGAGATCATAGTGCGTAGACTCTATCGCCGTGGTACCAGAACACGACCCATGATGGTGAACTGGTTTGCATGCAGAGCCTCCGCCACCGCTTCGATTGGAATCGCTTCCGGCGGGTCATCAATTCCCAAGTTCAGATCTTGGATTCCTCGATTGTGAGCCATCAATAAAAGCCTGTTTTTTCTTGTTTCAATTACGCGAAGAAGAGATGAAGAAAGAGAGTGGAATCGTAGCCACGATTTGAAGAGATTTATATCCCTTCTCTTCCATAACTTCCGCTTGCGAGATTCAAGGAAGAAACCGCAAAATCCAGGGAGAACACTCGAAATCTTTGTGTAACCGCTTGGAAACTGCTTTAACTTCTTCCTTCGACTGAGAAAACACGTTCTTCCTTGATTCCGATTCACCGGAGAGGGAAGAAACCGACCACACTCAACCGCTATCGCGATCGCCCAAAATTTCGCCTTTTCCTTTTCCTTTTCCATTTTTTTTCTTCTAATTTTCACTTATATATTATTTCATTCCATTTTTACGATATTTATACTCAACTACTGTAAATATACTAAAGAACACTCCGCTTCAAAATTATTATGACACATATCTCTTACTTTTTGAAAATACATGCCGCATATCCTATGACATTTAAATGTTTAAATGAGAATAAAGACAAAATTAACAATGGAAATCCTTTATATTTCTTTTATAAGTTATGCAATCAAATAAATTGCTCTTGTTATTCATAGTCACACTCATATTTATGATGTGTAGATTCTAGATAAATGTACATTTTACTATATATGTCCAAGAAGGAGGTAGTTCTCAGAGTATTAGGAAATAGTTGATGGTAATATTAGATTTTTTCTGCAAAGTTGCTAGAACTGCCTTAGTCAAGCTAAAGACACATGATAATATATTATGCACATTGAAAGCGATTATTCAATCAATAACGAAGAATTTGATAGATTTGAGTGTTTAGATAACTAAGATTTCAAATATTCGGGTAGAGATGGGATTATGAAAGTCTATTAGGTTATATTTTGATTATAAAGGGTTTCATGCATGGTACTCTGTATTTTCCAAAGTGTTTTAAAGTTACTAGTTAAACAAATGTTGCATCGCCATAGATTCACGAGGATATTATGACTTAATTATAACATATGAGACTTGAGCCTATGAATGAAAGAGAGATCTTCTATGTGATCATATGGCCAAAAGTCTTGAATTCTGTGAGCATTGTGTTTTTGAGAAACTTCACAAAAGAGTTTTCCTAAAGTTGACATAACAAAATGCACGATTAATTAAATTGTTAAGGTCTAGTTAGACTGCATTCTTTTGGAGGTCCCATATATTAATTTAAGAAAGCCTTGGATAGCCATCGTGAAATGCAAAAGTGACGCCTTCAGTGTCATTAAAGAATGGAAAAATTTGGTGGATAATCAAATTAGAAAAAAGATCAAGAGGTTTTGTACATAAAATGGTATGAGATTTTATTCATCGGAATTCAATTATTTTTGTAAGGAAGCAATGATTGCTCGATATCACATTGTAATATAAACGAGGTGCGTGCTCTCTAATGCTAGTTTAGAAAGGAGGTTGTGTGATGAAATTTTGAACATGGGTTGCTACTTGATCAATCTCAGACCGCACATGCAACGAGTGCATCATACCGTATGAGGCGAGATCAAGTAAATGAGTTTTTGGTTGCATTTTTTACTATCATGTTAATGAAGGTAAACTAGAGTCGAGTGCTAAGAGAAAAATGTTATGGAGTTAAGAGATACACGATAAGGTGTCACTCAGTGAAGAAAGTGAATGTTGTATTTGATGAAAATTTCATGCTTAGAAACTTAACATAGCCCAATTCAAAGTAGATGATGGCACTGATATACATGCAAATCTGCAAAATAACGATGAATTGACTAATTGTGCAGAAGCACGCATAAAGTCAAAAGCAATAAGTAGAATATGTTCAATTTGCACTACAATATAAGAGACTCAACCAGTTGGATCTACAAAATGTAGCATTGCTTAGAATCAACAAAGAATGGTTTGCTGTCAAACCAGCAGAGAGATAAAATTCACTAAGTTAGTCACTCACAACAAATTCAAAAATTGTTTTGACTTGTTAACATCTCAAACTGTTAGAATGGTGCAAAAAACATTTGGCCCCAATGGGTATATGAGAAAAAGAGATAGATTGATACATTTGGTATTGAAGTGATCCATCCCAACACATTTGACCGGAGAATTCAAGATAAGGTGGAAAATTTTTTATTTACTTTGAATTTATTATGACTCACTACAAGAGATAGTCATATTTATTGGGTCCAAACCCGCGAGTTTTTTTTTAGCTTTAGGGTTTCATTCCAGGAATTGTTTATATATGTTTTGTATTTTTTTAACTTTGTTGTATTCCAAATATTTTTCATCCTCCACTAATAAAATTTCTCTTTGTCCCTAAACATGATCAGTTGATGAACTACACTAAATTTATGTGTCATTTATTTTACTTTATTCAATTATTATAGTATGTTTTTCTCATATCCATTATAATAATGGTTAGGCAACATCTGAATGGTTTTCGCGACCGCGCTTGAGAACATGACTATATGCATTGCATGGAAAAAAGTGCGAGATCCCGGTTTATAAAGAGAAAG
>OVAN01003465.1:15747-29004 GCA_900406275.1 Anastatica hierochuntica
GAATTGATTTTGCTATCTATGTCACTAAAGTGCACTTATTTTTTGGGCACTTGTCCTGATAAAAATCCATAGTTAAACTTGTTTATGCTTGAGCATTAGTAGAATAGGTGACCTTCCGGGAAGCAATTTCTGGAATCGTGCGAGTGAGGACAAAACATGAGGAAAGATCGCGTGGTGATTTGCAGTTAGCGCTCCCGACCATCGGATATGATGGGGAAACATGCCCAGAGAGGGGATGTCGGGGCACACGAAAGGGGCATTTGAGGTGTTACAATTTGGTATCGAAGTTGAACCCATATGAGTGTGGAGTCAGAGGCTCACACCATCGAGGGTGACAATCCCGGTGTACAACGAGGGCGTTGCACTCTGTAATTTGGGTTGAATGTGAGACCCCTGTTTACAGAGAGAAAGCGGTGTGCGAGGAGAGCTTAAAAAATTGATTTGGCTACATTTGTCTCAGTCACTTATCCTAAAATAACTCCATAGTTAAATGTATTTGTGTTGAAGTAATACTAGGATGAGTGATCTACTAGGAAGTGATTTTCAAAATCGTGTGAATGAAAAACAAAACACGAGAAAAGATCACCTGGTAATTTGCAAGGACTGTAAAGGTGGACCTATAGACTTAAAAAAAAAAACGCCAAAACACACGGAAGTGACTGTGGTAAGTGTTAGAAAAAGCTTCTAAGTTTTCAAATAAATCAAATTTCTTGTTTTCATAATTTATCAGAACTTTGTCTACTGTCAAACGAAACCTTTACAAAATTTTAAATGTTATGTATTAATTTCCGCATCGTCTTTATGCGGTTGAGTAACTCGAGTCTGAATTTGTAATAGAAATCAATGCTTTTCCCTTTAATTTAATGATACGCGGTTGAATTCGAATTTATTGTGGAAATTATTAGTATCTTTTATTCAAAGATACTAAACCTATCTATATGCATAGTTGGAAACTTGGAATAAATTGTTTCATCGAGGCACGCAGTAATGTGCGTTCTTCTTTTCATGAAGTCTAATAGGCTAATAAATAATTAAATACTATCTTGACGCCAAAAGGTGTTACGTCTACTTGTACCATATAAGTTAAATTAAAGTATTAAGTTAAGAAAAAAACTAGTGTTAGCTACTGTCTCGAGTCCCATGCAGTGGTTCTGTTGACTTATAACTTAAGACTTGTATCAAACCATAATATCAACTCATCTTAATATTATAACTCGAGCACACGCTGTGGATATAATAAAAAAAGGACCGATCCATATGAACCGAAATCGGTCTGATCCGAAATGAGTCTGACAGTTCTAAAACGAAATTGACCATAGATTAAAGTATTGTCGAGATTAATGACTAAACATATTTAGGGTTTTTTAATGATTGTTCAAGGGAGAGAGAAGACAAAAAATCGAAAACAATGAAATGAATCAATTCTATATTGATTGACAAAGATTACTATTATAATAGAGTCTCTTTAAATTTTTGTATGAAAGTGCATGAATGTCGAATTAAGGTTATTCATTTTAGTTTTTATAGATATTCGAATATAATATTTCTATATCTTTTTAGGAAGATATTAGATTACTTTCAGTTTTGAGTTTATCTCAATCAAAAAGAATACTTCCTTTTATTCACGAGGTTTTTAGTCACTATCTCGAAAGATTAAAATCTTTTGAGGGGTTACTTGTCTTGCATTGGTTAATACCATGACTTCGGCTTGTGACCAGGGCTAGAGCCTTGATTTACATGATTCCTCACAAGACTGGTTCTACTACCCTTGGTCTGGCTAAAGCCCGACTCTAAGGGAATAAAATTACCCCCATCAGTTACCCTCACTCATCATTTTATAGTACTAGAATTGAAGACTATGTTCGTTCTCGAAGTTATTTTGACTTTTAGCCAATGCCTTCATATTTTTCATCGCATTGGTTGAGCTGTGCTTGCCGAGCCTTGGTTGGTCCAGAGCCATCATAGATGATTTTTAGGTTGCGTGTTTTATTCAGTTGCGACCTTGGAAACTTGTTGGGTTCAACACTCAAAGGCCCACTTCAGATGAGTGTTAAGAGCTGGAAAAGAAGAGTCTTCCTCTTCATTTTTCCTTCTCGTCTCCCTAATGCATATCCCTAGTTTCTCTCTATCAGCCTTTGCTCTGCTGCTTCTCCAGTGGATTTTCGTTACCTTCTCAGTTTTTTTCTCTTTTCTAAATGATTCTGCCGCCAAATATGCCTTTGCAGTGCCAAGGCCACCGAGAAAGCCTTAAACTGCAAACCCGATGAGATAGAGGTTTATGAGATCTTTTTCGAGACCGAATCTCGAGGAATTGTACCCTCACTGGTGGTGAAGGTTGTTAACCACCTTGGGGTTTCCCCTAGTAAATGCTCGTTATCGGTGTGGCCCATTCTCTCGCCAGTCTAAGCTTTGGCTGAATTGCGATCGATCGCCATTGGTGCCAAGGAGGTCCTCTACGCATATTACATCTTTTCGTATCAAGCCATAGAAATATCATCTTCATATTATGCCAAAGCATCCTCACTTGGTGGATGACTTTCCTAATCATATCCAAAGAAACAAAAATGAGACCCGGACTAGCAATCAGATACGCAAGCTTGTTAACAAATTGAACCTTCATGCCTCAGTTCAACAACTCTCCGAAAGACCCCCCAAAAAGTTGCTTAAACCTTAAAAGATCCTGGATGGTGAAAAACTATGCATGATGAGATAGATTCACTCAACCGGAACCACATCTATGATTTGGTTACACAGGAAAATGCCACTAATATTGTTGGGTGTCATTGGATTTTTACTATTATGCAGTTGACATAAAACAAGATTGAAGTGAAAGGATTTCATCAACACTCGGGAAAAGACTTTCATGACACTTTCAGCCCGGTAGTTGAACCGACGACGATATGGCTCGTCCAAAGCGTTGCTACCTCATGTCAGTGGCCACTCCGAAAACTCGACATCAATAATGCATTCTTGCAAGGCAAACTTGATGATGGATTCTTCATGGTTGATCCTCTCGGCTTTCATGATCCAACAAAACTGAAAGCAATGTGCTAAATCCACAAAAGATCTACGGTTTAAAACAAGTTCCTAGGACTTAGTATAAAGAACTTCACTCATTCCTCCTTTACTCGAGTTTCACCAATTCATTAGTTGTTGCCTCGTTATTCATGTAAAACAGAATGGAATTTTACTCTACATGATCATCTATGTAGATGACCTCATCATCACTGGAAATAACACTGCACATCTAAACCAGTTTATTGATAACTCAAACTCGGTACATTCCCTATCTGCTTATTTTTCACTTAAAGGTCTAGGAAAACTTCCTTACTTTCTAGGCGTTAAGGTTATACGTACATCATATGGTCTCTTGATAACTCAAAATCGGTACATTGAATATCTCTTACATCGCTCAAACATGACAGACGCAAAACCGGTTCCCACACTAATGTGTTCAACGACGGTCCTTACTCTTGAAGCGGGTTATCCACTAGCCAATGTGACACAATATAGAGCGGTTATTGGCAACTTGCAATATCTCTTGTTAACTCATCCAAACATCAGATTCTCCATCAACAAGCTCTTACAATGCACAACCCTACGACAGAGCACTGGCTTGCCGCAAAGAAGATTCTCAGATACTTGGCAAGCACAATAACAAAGGGGATTTACTTTCATGCTAACAACAAGCCTTCATTACATACCTTTATGGATACATGCTGGACAAGAAATAAAGACGACTACACATTGACGAGCGCATACATTGTCTACTTAGGATGACACCTAATTGAATGGTCTTCAAAGAAAAAATCCAGCATCGCACAATCTTCTACGGAAGTCAAATACCGTGTTATCACTTCCACCACAACCGAGATATGATGGATGCTTTCATTACTCAAAGAAATCAACATCAAAGTGACAATACACTTGCGATCTATTGTGACAACAAAGGAGCGACATATCTATGTGTCAATCATGTTTTTCCCTCCTGCATGAAACATTTAGCTTTAGATTATCACCTTGTCCACCAACATGTTCAAGCTTGTGGCATTTGGGTCTCCCACGTTTCCTCGAAAGACCAATATGCTGATGTCCTTACCAAACCCATCTCTCGGCCACCATTCAATAACATATGCGTCAAGGTTGTACTCATCATGAATGCTCCATCTTAAGGGGATGTATTAGCATATACACGATCCCTCTAATTACTTCTCAGTAATTACAAGAGATATTACCTTTCCATGTATATATTTCTTTCGGTTATATATAACTCTTTCATAATTTATCAATACAAATTATACATTTCCATATTCAATATCACCTTTGAGATTTTCTCCGATCTGACTTTTTCTCTGGCTAATCGCTTTCTATAGTGTTTTCCGGTGAATTGTTATTGGCCAATGGATGACTAAATACTATTTTCTAGTTCTAATTGTTTTAGTTTTACTCTAGTTTTACAAGAACTGGATAAGAAATAATGTAAGTATTTAAAGATCTCTTTTATCCATGATAAAAGATCTCTTTTATCCTCTATTTGGGGTCTTTAGATAGATCTTTGCTATGCTTAGCGGGAAAGGGATCCAAGTTGTATTTGTATCAACTGCCATTTCCTAGAAATGAACTTACATTATTTTAGAGAAATAAAAACATAGATACTAAATTTTACAAAGACATCATAGAAATCGATGTATAAATCCTCCATTATAATATTGCAATAATGTTTTATTGACAAAATTATACCATGAACAAAAAGATTACACAAAAATTATTCTAGGCTTATCAGTTTTATGGGTAGATGAGATAATTTTGTTCCAATAAACTCTTATAGAGAAATCAGCCCTATATATATATAAGCATAGCAAAGATCTCTCACGAGAAGACTACCACTAAACTTGTTTTCTTTGGTGTTTGAGAATCAATCCGCTTTCGTGTCCGGAAGAGCCATATCAGATAATGTGTTAATCAAACATGAGGTGTTGCATTACTTAAAGACTTCAGATGCAAAAACACATTGTTCCATGGTGATAAAGACGGATATGTCAAAAGCATTAGATAGACTTGAAAGGGATTTCATAAGATTAGTCTTTGAAAAGCTTGGATTCTAACCCTGATGGACAAACTGGATCATGCAATGTGTAGGAACGGTATCTTATTCATTATTTCTTAATGACTTGACTCATGTTGAAGTGATACCAACACATGAATAAGAAAAGAAGACCCGCTGTTACCTTTCATCTTCATTCTTTCATTCTTTGTAGTGAAGTATTGTCGGGTTTATGTAAGGCACAAGAGCGTGGGAGACTACAAGGAACCGAAGTAGCTATAGGGAGCATGAGTATCGACCATTTGATCTTTGCAGGTGATACTATGTTTTTTTGGCAAAACGTCCCCAAAATGTGGTAAATCCCTCAAAGAAGTTTTTGGAAAATATGAAAAACCCTTCGGTCAATGCATAAATGCCCAAAAGTCTTCCATCACCTTCTCGAGGAAAGCATCTAGTGGAATTCGTGAAAAATTTAAAAAGGAGATGTGGATTTTTAAAAAAGGGAGGAGTTGGTAAATATTTGGGATTACCAGAACACTTCGGATGGAAGAAAAAAATATATTCACCGGCATTGTCGATAGAATTAATCAAAAGGCGATTAATTAGCCAACAAAATTCCTTTCAACCACCAGGAAGATGGCTATGATTAAGAGCATTCTCTCCGAATTATGATCTACACAATGTCTTGCTTCAAACTCCCTATGTCTCTTTGCAAAAAGATCCAATAATCTTTGACGAGATTTTGGTGGGACTAAAAACATGGAGAAAGGAAAGTAGCATGGGTGGTTTGGACAAATCTCACTAAGTCAAAGAAAAAGGAGGATTGAGTTTCCGAGAAATTGAAGCGTTTAACGATGCATTGCTAGCCAAACTTAGTTGGAGAATTTTCAAATCCCGATAGATTACTTGCGCGCATTCTCAAAAGAAAATACAATCCACTCTCATATTTCCTCAGCAGCAACATTACGAGTACGAGATCACATGGATGGGGAGGACTAGTGGTGGGAAAGGACCTTCTCAATCTGAACTTGAGATGGGCAATCAGCAATGGCAAGTCTATAAGCATTTAGACCGATCCATGGTTGTCCTTAACGGAAAGAATGGTACATTATATACCAGCCACAAAGGACATTTTAAACCTTCCTCTATCATCTCTCTTGCACGCAAATGAAGGAGAATGGGATAGAGAGAAAATTCAAAGGCTCTTACAGCCTTAGAACTTTTATTTCAAAACTGAAACCAAGCAAGACAAGTGTACCAGATAAACAAATTTGGATCAAATCAAGGTTTGGTATCTATTCTACCAAGTCCGGATACTATGCAGCTTTGGAAGACCTCGCTCAACAGAACTAGCACCGGACTTGGAGAATATATCGTGGACCAAAGACGTTTGGAAACTCAAGATACCGAACAAGCTAAAACTATTTCTATGGAAATTATTTGAACGAGCTCTACCAACAGGAGAAAGTTTGTCCCTTAGGGAATTAATATATACCTATCATGTGTAAAATGTGGAGAAATTGAGCCAATTCAACATCTTTCTGCAATTCTTCTTATGCGTTGCAGGTTTAGAAAGCATTACTGTTTGTGAGAGAAGTGAATCTAGGGGCCTTTGACTCCTTTCTTAGTCTTTTGAATTAGCATAAATTTCTTGTAACCGAATGGTTTAGTGTTGGGACCTCTAGCACCATGGATCGTTTGACAGTTAAGGCTGGCCCAAAATCACCATATTTTTCAAAAAAAAATCTACACCATAAAGGAGACGCTAACCAGCGCAATAGTGATGATGAAGGAATGGCAGAGTGCACAATTAACTTTAGTGCCTATCAAAAAAGTTAGAACTCGGGCAGTTACACAACTTGGTAGAGAGATGTGAAAGACCAACGCGGTGTGGCGTGAAGATGCACATGTAGTTGGACTGGATCTTCTATCCAAGGAATGAATCATCCATTTGATCTTATTCAACAACATCGTTTGTGGGATCGACTTTAATGGTCGAGGGGCTCGCGTTGAGAACAACAACCGAACAAGCTTTGGAGTTGGGTTTTGATGATATCACATTTCATTCTTCTTAGTTGGTGAGAGCTATGGTCAATGGTGACCAACTTCCGGAATTTCATGGCACAGTGGCCGATATATTTTCTTGTTCTTTGTTGTTCTGTTTAGCAAATTATTTAGCTATCTCTAGGGGTCAAAATGTTGAGGCTGATGGTTTGGTTAAACAAGCTCTAAACTATGTAGAACAACAAGTTTTTTCCCTCTAAAAGGAGATTATTCATTATCATATTAGATACGTCTAGTTGATTCACAAAAGCCAGCAAGTATCTATAATCATCCAGAGCCAAAAGCCGACGAGTCACATACCTGACCCTCAAAGCCGAAGTTGCAATAAACTAAGAAAAATTAAAGCACCACAACTAAAAGATATGATCAAATCAAAATGATGATAGACCATTTACAAGGAGAAACCAACGATGACAAAACAATCATAACTGAGAAACCAAAGTGTAGTGAAAGCATCCGAAGCCATATTATTTAGGGCTTAAGAAAAGGTTCATTATATTGCTCATCACCATAATGAGCCACGAGCCAAACCCGTCTCAATTTTAATGCTATGAAACCACGAGCCAAACCAGTCTCAAATCAAGAAAAAACACTCCATAGAGAACTTGAATCAATGGATCTGAGATCCTAGAACAGGGAGCAAAATCTTCCGAGACCCAAATACCCAACCAACACCACAAGGCATAACTAGATATATTCTTCGCTTGTAATAAGATCATACCTTTTATCTTCACAAAGGAGCCTGAGAAACCTGATAACTCAACTCCAAACACAACCGACGAAGAGTTGAATCGAAAGAGAAAGAGCACACGCCAAGAGGGATCATACCCTAAAAAAGCATCCGAAGTATAATCGCTGCGAGTTAAAACCCCGAGATCCATACCTCTCTGACCTAGATCTAGATCCACCGACTCACCATGACACCTGCTAAATAAACAGGTCGTCGACGCTCATGGCCTTCGACGAAATTACCACCGAATTAAACCTCTTTCGCCAACAAAAAACAACCGCAACCAATTCCGACTAAATACAGAGAATACTACTTATAATCCTACTCTCACTGTGCTGAAATGGCCACCGGAGGAGACAAAATCACGAATCCCTTTTTGGTCGACCTTTCTGGCTTTTGTTTTTTTTGTTTTTCTTTTAAAGATGATATATGACACCAACATCAAGTTTATTTAATGAAAATTCCGATGTTCAATATATATATATAGTTAACTTTAATGATATGGAATCCAAAATTTACGTGTACAATTAAAAGATGGCGAATGAGATATATGTATCGATCAAGTAACTCTGCGTAGATCACTAAACGAATGCATAATATCAAATTTACGGTTGGGGATTAGGGTTGCAAAGAAATATTTGATACTCCCTTCGTTTCATTTGAGTGAAGTTTTAGAGGGATTTTTTCGTTTCAATAGAATTGATGTTTTCAAATTTCGATACAAAAATATAAAGCTATTTGAATCTTTTGACCAATCAAATTATACAGTCTATTTTTTCATTGGTTGATATAGTTTCAGTTAATGATGTCTTTATATAAATGAGATAAAATTGTATGAAAATTTGTAGTTTATTAAACTATGTGAAGAAACCTTAAACATCAATTATAGTGAAAAAGAGGGAGGAAAATATATGAGTAAATACAATACATCGGATATAAATGCATCCGATGGCTAAATCACGTTTATTATAGTATAGTGAAAGCATCCGAAGCCATATTATATTATTTAGGGCATAAGAAACAAAAAAAAACAGAGTATCTCTTATTCGCTAATTTGTTTACTCCTGGATTTAGTTATGATTAATGATTAATTAGCACGTGATTAGAGATTGAGATACGGGTATCGATATCTTGTTAGTTGGTTGATTAATTAAATAGATTTGGGTCTTTAATCAGGGGTTATGATAAGATTCTGCATGTGATCATTCCCAAGGCTTTGCTCACGTATTATCAAAAATATTTTGTGGTCAGGGTTGTATCTTTGTCATCCTACCTAACTATTTTCGTTTCTTTTTTGGTAAATATTACAGTATTATATTCTTTTTGTTGGATCAAAATCTCATATACTTCTATTTAGGACTTGTTCGTGTCCTCATTTAGATGATCCATCTGGATGATCCATCTAGATGATGTTCGTTTAGTGCATAATTAAACATATATTTCGGTGAAAACCGTAAAATCACATTTTCGCGTCAAAACTGCAAAATCACTTTTTTCCGCCAAAACTGCAAAATCACATTTTCCCGCAAAAACCGTAAAATTGTATTTTCCCGCCTAAACCGCAAAATCACATTCTCCCGCTTAAACCGTAAAATCGTATTTTCCCGCCAAAACCGCAAATCACGTTTTCCTGCCAAAACCGCAAAATTACATTTTTTTCCTTATAAACCACAATATCGTAATTCCCGCCAAAACTAAAAAATAAGGGTATTTTAGTCTTTTATGGTTATATTAAAATAAGGGTATTTTAGTCTTTTTATTATTACAATCATTCAAATTATCTATCTGGATGAGCAAACGAACAGAGCATCCAGATGAATCATCCAAAGGAATCACCCAAATGAGCGGACAAAAATGAAAACGAACATCATTCAAATGTTCCATCCAGATGAATTATCTGAATGGATCATCTGGATGAACTTGCTGAATGAGGAAACGAACGGGGCCTTACAAAAAGGTAATCTACATACTCTTTCATAAGTTCAGACACTCTCTACTCTTAATAAAATAAGAGAAATCCGATTTTACCTTTGTAACTATTTTTTTTATTTTCAAAATTTTCAAATTTTATTTTCGTAATTCAAAATAAAAATTCGAATTCAGTTGTCGAAGTATAACTTGATATAATTTGGTACAAATAGGCGTAGTTTTGCAGAATTAAGGGTAAAACTGGATCCAACATGGCGTAGTTATATTATGACGGTTTTACCAAGTTTTATAAAATAAATGGTACAACTTGGTAAAACTACCTGAAATTGTACAACTAGGCTAATGTAAAATTTCTAGCAGTTTTACCAAGTTGCACAAATCATTTTGTAAAACTTGATAAAACTGTTTTCTGGGTTTTCGTAGTTACATTGTTTTCTGAGTTATACCAAGTTGTACCCTTCTGAGTTTTTTTATTTACTGGGTTTGACTGTCAAAAGAACATGAATAAGAAGAACAAGCAGAGAAGAAGAACAAATCAGAGAACGATAAGAGGAAATTGAAGAATAAAAACCTGAAAAAACGAAGAACCCCAAACTGCATAAAAAGAATCAGAAGAAAATCTCAGAAACCCTAAATCAAAATCGAGAAAGAGAACAGATCCAGAAGAACACAACAAAGAAGAAATTGAAGATGAAACAGATGAAAAGGAAGAAAAAAAACCAGAAAAACATAAGAAAATGAAAAACCTTGGAATGACATAAGGAAAAATCGAAGAAGAAGGAAGAGATGAAAAAAGGAAAAAATGGAGAAGTTGAAAAAGAAAAAGCAAAAGATGGAGAAAAGTGTCGTAGAAAATAAAGAGAATTGGAATTATGTTAAATGAGTTGAAAGTATCTGAATTCATTAAGGAGCAAAACGTCTTTTACGTTATTTTCGAATTAAAAAATAAAAACAAATATATTTTTATGGAGGAGTAATTTAGATCACACTCTTACAATTAGAAGTATACAAGAATTTGATTTGAGGTCGTAACTGTGGCTTTAAGTAGATTCCATTTTCACACGTTCGCATGCAAAGAGGGATTATAGTTTTGAAGGATCTGATGTTAAAAAAGATCTAAATTTGAGAAATCTACTATATATAGTGGAGGTGATTACTCATGTTCACTCTAGCTGGAACAATAAAAGTGTTGGTGTAAAAAGAGTGAGCTTGACGTGAAAAAAATAAAACGATGTGGCTTTAAGTTGCATAAGAAGAATATCGTGGATGAAAAGAAATCGACATCTTGGGGATTTAGCTGGATGCAAATCACGTAAAATGCCCAACAAGAAGATTCACCAAAGGAAAGTATAAAAACAACATCGATAGAATTGTTCTAGGTTAGACCTTAGAAAACAAGAGCGTTGTGATACTCTGTTAGGCAAGCAAGAGAGTAAGAGAGATTAGGTCAATCTTGTCAGAAACTTGCTGAGAGTGAGAATCTATGGTGCCAAAGAGATTTATGTGTAAACCAATCAAGAAAGTTGTATTACCTATTGATTCAGATTCTCATTAAAAAGGAAACTCTGTGATATAGAGTTTTGGAAAGTGTTCTTGAGTCCTCTGTTTTTTCAATTGGTATCAGAGCGGGCATTCGAACCAAGTTATAATACTTATAATTTATAACAGGTGAGGATCTTGCGGTGAAGGTGGACTCGACTAAGGAACTTGTAGCTGTAAATAAGACTCCCATCTTGGAAAGAGGTCTCTATGGTCATTGGAAGATGAAGATGCGTCCTCTTATCCGAGGAATTCATATTGATACATGGGTGGCAGTGAAAGGATGGTCACCACCGATAATCAAAGATGAAGATGGAGACAAAGTGATTAAAGATGAGTCACTTTGGACCGAAGCTGAAAAGAATTTATCAAAATATAACGCAAAGGCGTTGTCTGCGATTTTTGGTGGAGTGAATTATAATCAGTTTAAGAGGATCCATTGTTGTGAGTATGCAAAAGAAGCTTGGGAGAAATGAGAAAATCCTATGAAGAGACTTTAAACGTGAAAAGATCACGTATTGACATGTTGGCTTCAACATTTGAGAACCTGCAAATGGAGAAAAACAAGTCAATTGAGGATTTCAATGGGAAGTTGAGTGCTATAACTACATAAGCTCAAACCATGGGAAAAACTTACAAGGATAAGAAGCTTGGGAACAAGCTTTTGAGATGCTTACCGGCTAAATTTGAGTCAAAGAAAACAACTACGAGAACCTCATTGGATACAAATGCAATGAATTTTGATGATGTCATTGGAAATTTGCAGGCATATGAGCTAGAAATCAACAACACAGAGAAGAAGAATATTGCGAAAGGAATCACATTTTTTTTATGAAAAGTGTAAGGAGATCAAGGAACTTAAAGATCAAATGGGCCTCATGGCCAAGAACTTCAATTGAAAAATGAGAAGGTTCGAAAAGGGAAACAGGAAATTCTTCATGAAGCAAACGAGTAAAGAAAAAGATCGAGAGAAAGTGGTAAAGAAACAAGATATGCAATGTCATGAATGCCAAGGGTTCAACCATTCCAAGGGAAACTGTCCCACACTCAAGAAGAGAGATGCTAAGTGTGAGCTGTGTAGAGGAGTTGGTCACATGAGACATGATTGTGTGAATGGGCTGAAAGGAAAAGACAAGTCATATGTTGGGATGACTGATAGAGACTCAGAAAGTGAAGATGATAATTCAAATGAAGAAACTAGTTATATGGATTTTTCTGTCATTATTGAAGAAGAAATGACTGAAGTATCTCATGAGGAAGACTTGAGTGACAGGAGAATCACTCAGCGACAGAGTGAATTGCGAAATATGCAACACCGACGAAAAGATTTAACAATTACAACGATACAAAGGATTTAACACTAGACAAGACACCTAAAGTACCACAAGCATCACCGAATGATATCTCAAATGCCCTAGATCATGCCCTAGGTCCCTCACGAATTCTGACTTGCCATCTAGTGGAATCTCGGCCTGCGCTTCACCCTTGGGTAACATCTCAATGCCCTATGGCATAACATCAATCTCAAACAACATCCTAGGAAAAGCACTACGACGCCCTAGACCTATTCCCACACTAACAATCACACTGACTCGACACGTAAACATGACTACAAGCAAGACGCGTTAAAAATTTCTACCGGAGATAGTTCCTAAACAAAATCAAATGGGAGAAAGCTACTGATAGCTCAGGTTTTCGCCCGAGATAACACTGCAAGCGCACAGATGTACGTTGTAGTGGTGCGGGATCGAATCCACAGAGACCAAAGAGTAGCACGAAGAATCAAAATCAAACAGCGGGTTAAGGCTAGAAAATATGTCTTTTGAGAGATGCAAATGTCGAAATTAAAGAAGGTAAAGAAAACACAGGCAGCAAACAACGAGGTTGTAAATCAATCAAGGAAGTGTTGAGCATCGGGTATTCTCAGGGAAACATTTCATTGTTGACTTAA
>OVAN01003466.1:0-29001 GCA_900406275.1 Anastatica hierochuntica
TCCTAAGTATTACAACTTCTAGCCTTAATCTTGAGGCTTAGAGGTTTGAAATTTAATCAAACTTGACACAAATCTCTTATCAATAAGTCATTTTCATCTTCAAAGACCATGCATGTAGTCAAAATTAATTAGCATCCATTTGATTTTAAAATTCTTACAAAAACAAAGATTGACAAACACTTAAGGATATAAAAAATTAAATCATAACAAAATTTTTTAAAAGAGAAAATAAATTTTAAATTATTTTTAGACAAACACATCAAATTGTCATTTATTATACAAACATAAATATATAACATCAATCATCATCAGAGTCATCTTGATCAGATACATAAATGGATTCATTTTCATCGTCTGATTCTTCTTCTTCGTCATCATTATCCCCCTCTGATTCAACCAGAGTGTCTTCGTTGTCGTTTGACTGTACATCCTCCAATTCACGCGATGATAGGTCAACATGTATGACATCCTTAGTGGATTCGATCGGAATAGCCGTCTCTTCTCCTGGTCTATCTTCTTGTAACACAATGTCGACTTCAGCTCTGATTATACGACGCCTTGGACTCACATGGATCACAGAAAGTCATTACTCCCGTCGTTCTCTTATTTGTGGATATGAGACGAATGTCACTTGCTCTGCTTGCTAAGCGAGAACAAACGGTTCGAAATTTTTATACCGTTTGTTTGCATTTACGTCTTTAACCACCAAAGTGTCCATTCAAACTCCTCAGCCGACATTTGGGTCATACCAGTCGCACCTGAACAACACACATCGCAAATTCACCACTCCGAGGTAACTGACTTGTACAATCTGGTTAATCACACCGTAGAAGTTCGATTCCCCCGTACATAAATGTCATAATTTTCAGATGAATTACGGGAACCGTGTTGATAGGTTTGAAATTTATACCCGCGGGTGAAGTACATCAATGCAGTGACTATCTGTGCAATTGGACCTTGTACGAGTTCGTGGAACCAAAGGGGAAAAGGAACATCACTATATCCATTTTTGACCTGAAATGAGTGACATGTGCGTACGTTGGACGTGTTTACAAATCAATTTCATAAAAATTGAAACGTTGTATACACTTACATAGAATTGTAGCCACTTTTTGAAATCTCTTTCTTTGTATTTCTCGTACTCATTTTCCGGCAAATTGGGATAAGTCTCCCTAATTTGTGAATCAAATAAGCTGCAATAATTAATTTGTTTTTAGTAAATTTAAGCAATTTACTTTTTTATTACCAAATTTAAATAATGACATGTGTACCTCTCGAGCGGTTGCACGAACTCACAGTTTCATAAAATATAAGTATGTGCACTGTGATTATATGCAAAATCTTCCCACCATTCCTCCTTCAACTTCCTCGCAAGTTGTCCAATTTGGCAGAAGATGTCAGACACATCCAGAACATTGTATGTAGGCGCCACGCCGCCATCATCGTATTGTCGAGGTCTGTTTTTCTTTATTTGAACCGTCGGGCTGAAGTTATATTGAGTAAAGTGAGAAATTTCCTCAGTTAAGCTTCCAGCGACAATCGAGCCCTCGACTCTAGCTAGGTTTTTCGCTTTTCCTTTCAAGTATTTCATATATCGTTCAAAAGAGTACATCCATCTGAAATGTACCGAATCGACTAAAGACGCTTTGTGCGGAAGGTGAATCGGGAGATGCTCCATAACATCGAAAAATGAAGGGGGGAAATATCTTTTCCATATTGCAGAGCAGAACCGGAATATTATTTTCCATCTTCGCAATCCCATCCTCAATCAATGTCCGCACACATAAATTGCGAAATCTAGTCCAATGCCTTTATATCAAACAATATTTAGAGTAGTTAATTAATTTATATTTTAATGCATATATATTAATTGAATGGAGAATTAAGCTAGATTTATTACCCGCTATTTCATCGTACACATGTTGTGGAGGTAACTCGCGTAGAGCAAAAGGTAGGAACCGCTGCATAAATACATGGAAAATGTGGCTTTTCATGACAGAAAAGCTTTGTCCCTGCTCAACGCACCTTGAGAAATTTGAGACATACCCATCTGAAAATTTTATGGAAGATTTTGCTCAATCAAACAGTGCTCTCTTCGCTTCTGCTGTTAATCGGAAGATAGGTACTGATAATTTCTCATCTCTTGTAATATGCAACTCACTCCTTGCAAAAATGTTAACCAAATCATGTCTAGACTTGACATTGTCTTTCGCCTTACCCTGCACATTGAGAAGCGTATGCAGGATATTGCCGAAATTTTTTTTCTCAATGTGCATCACATCAAGTTTGTGCCGAACCAATTGATCTTTCCAGTATGGGAGCTCCCAGAAGATGCTTTTTTATGCCAATTATGACTTTCCAAATATCCATCAGGCATGTTCGCTCTGCTGTGCCAATTTCCCCCACGCTTCACGGTTTCTTGAGCACCGTAATACTCAATTTTCTCCAACACAATATCACCAGTCATATACACTGGGGGAGGAAGCTTCACAACTTTGTTCTTCCTGAACAATTTTATGTTCATCCTGTAAGGATGAGATATTAGTAGAAATCAACGATGACAATCAAACCAACAAGGTTTACGTCCATGCTTAAGTTGAAATGGTTCAGATTGATGTGCACAGTAAGGACATGATAACTTTCCATGGGTTGTCCACCCAGATAGCATTCCGTATGTGGGAAAGTCACTGATGGTCCACATAAGTGTCGCACGCATCTTAAAGTTCATCTGTTGTGATTGGTCAAACGTACGAACACCTGCATTCTACAAGTGCTGCAACTCATGGATCAGAGGTTGGAGAAAAACGTCTAAAAATTTCTTAGGGTGCTTTGGACTGGGCACAAAAATGGTCAAGAACAAAAACTCTCTTTGCATGCACATCTTGAGTGGGAGATTGTAAGGCGTCAAGTTGACAAGCCACAAGGAGTAGTTTCTTCCGGACATTCCAAATGGACTGAACCCATCTGTACACAAACCAAGATACACATTTATGCACTCGTTAGCGGAAACAGGGTATATCGTCTGAAAGTGTTTTCATGCTTTCACGTCTGACGGATGTGTAATCTCTCCCTTCCCAGATGTATGTTGAGCATGCCACCTCATGGCAGCCACTGTCTTTTCTAAAAGATAGAGACACTTGAGCGTATCGATGATTGACAAGTACCACATCCGTTGAAATGGTACGCGTGTACGTCCAGTTGTAGGTTGATATTTAGGTTTCCCACAAAAGCGACACTCCTGCAACTTTTCATCATCTTTCCAAAATATCATGCAGTTGTCGATGCATACATCAATCATTTCGGGTGGTAACCCAAGACTGGAAACCAACTTCTGAATTGCATAATAAGACTCAGCCGAATTATTATCCGCATGCAAATACTCTTTAATTAAATCAGTCCATGCATCCATGCAATTCTCAGGTAAGTTGTAATCACTTTTAATTGTCATAATCCTAGATGCCAATGGTAATTTAGACGGCCCTTGTCTACATCCATTGTAGATAGGTTGATTAGCAGCGTTTAACATATCATAAAAAATTTAGCATCTACGTTCGGT
The DNA here is from genome assembly GCA_900406275.1 of Anastatica hierochuntica. Classification (NCBI taxonomy): domain Eukaryota; kingdom Viridiplantae; phylum Streptophyta; class Magnoliopsida; order Brassicales; family Brassicaceae; genus Anastatica; species Anastatica hierochuntica. The sequence continues at coordinate 3,557 of OVAN01003466.1, forward strand.
TCCTCATAATATGGAACTTCAGCAAATGTAGCATTTTCATCAAATGCATATGATGTTTTTTGAAATGCATCTGTAACCATATCAAGAAACCTATTTTCTATTTCATGTTGTTGACGACTAGTTCCTCTATTTAGGTTCCCACGACTAGAGCTACTACCTTTCTCAACATTGCAACTTTCTCCATGAGAAACCCATAGATAGTAATTTGGGGTGAACCCTTTATTATATAAATGTTTCTTCACGTTGTCAGTTGAGATATACTTCCCGTTCCCACATTTTATACAAGGGTAGAAGATTTTACCATGATCTTGCCCAGGAGAGTTGTTTGTCGCCTGATAAATGAATCCACGCAAGCCGTCCCGATACTCTTTCGTAACTTCCTCGGTATCTGGATCACTATGCCTATACATCCACCCTCGTAAAGCAAAATTTTCATGCTCCGAACCCGAGACTTTTTTTTTTCGGTTTATCCTTAGTTTTTCCTTAGTTTTTTTTTGTTTTGAGATGTTGTGAATGAATGGGAGTGGGTGAAGTTGTATTTATAGCCATATTTTTCGAGGAATTTGCGAGGAAAAGACTCCTCGTAAATAGTTGTTTCTCATCTGGAAAATGTGTTTACCTAACTATGAGTTATCCTCGCAATTCCCTCGCAAATTTGCGAGAGATTTCCAAGGAAAATGTGGTCTCTCACTATTTCCTTGCAAAATCTTCGCAGATTTGCAAGGAAGATAATTACCTCTCAAAATGGACACTGATTTGCGAGTCGTAATTTTGGTCGCATATTTGCGACTGAATTGCGAGGAAACTGTTTTTCTAAGCAGATTCCTCTCGCAAATCTGTTGTTTTCTTGTAGTGTTTTTGGGATGATTATTGCACGATAGTGGTTGAATGTGGTGAATAGGCGGCAGATTCGCACTCGGAACCATTCAATTTGAGTTCTTATGAAAGGAGAACTAAGTAGCGCTAGTAAAACTGTGGGCAAATGTGGATAATATATTGAGTTTTTTGCATTGTTTTGGCATGACACAATGAGCAAGTACGTAAGCATATATTTAAAATTCCAAGATCTCATGTGTAGTGTAATATTGAAGACATCGGTGGAGGATATAACATTGTCAATGATAGAAGATATAATTTATAAGAAACTATTATTGGACGAAAGTAAAGTTAAATTGAAATTGAGCTACATCTTGCTGCTGGTTGGATGCAAGGAACATATAACTATTTCAGATGATTAAGATCTGTTTGTTTACCTAACTTCCATTGATAAAGAGAATCGTAAGAGTCTTTTGTTTGTGGAGGCGAGAAGTAGATTGGAGCACGACGAGCAACTGTCGAGAGCGGGGGAAAATTCTTTTGGTATGAACTACGAAGAGTTGGAGCCAATTTTTAATGTAGGACCTAATGCCATTAATCTCTACGTAGGAGTAGATGAGCTAGCAAAGCAGAACGAAGTGTTAGAGGCGGAGAATGTTGAGCATGTTCTAAAAGCGGATACCGTTGTCGAAACATATGTGAATATGGCTGATTATTATGTTGAGGAGCCACCTGTCGAAGAATCTAGTCATGTTACAGAGAGAGAGCCATGGAAATATAGATTAGGTATGAGTAAGCTTCAAGAATTTGTTGGTAAGACGGTAGTTCAAGAGCTGGTGGATTGAGCCGCATTCGAGAAATGCTTTACGTATACATTAAAAAGTCAAACCTCTCGAGATGGGTGGTAAAATGTTCTCGGCCAAACTGTCAATGGGGTTTATGAGCTGCAAGGATTGGAAAGACAAAAATTTTCTCGATTAGAACGTACACGAATATGCATACATGCTGTCGGGCTAGTCAAAGTACGAGCAACGACAAGAGGAAAGGCTCGACATAATTAGTCGCCTCCCCTGTGAAGGAGGAATATCTTGGAGAAATGGAAACTCCAACTCCGAAAATGATCATGGATCTTTTGAAGAGAAAACTTGGTGTGGATGTATCATACATGACAACGTTGAGAGGGAAAAATCAGGTTGTTAGTGATTTGGGTGTAGTCCGGAAGAGAGCTACAAGATATTTTATAGCTATTTGTACATGTTAGAATCTGTGAATCCGGGGAAAAGACAAGTGTTAAATTGGATGAAGAAGGAAAATTCAAGTACTTTTCATGGCTTTGGGAGCTTGCATTAAAGGGTTTCAATTCATGAGGAAAGTGATAGTTTTGGATGCCACATTTCTGAAGAACGGATTTGGTGGGGTACTAGTTTTCGCCACAGCTCAGGATCCCAATCGTCACTATTTTCCAATTGCCTTTGGTGTGCTCGATGGTAAGAATAATGCCAGTTGGACTTGGTTTTTTGAGATGCTGAAAAGTGTGGTACCAGACTAATCTGAATTGGTTTTTATAAGTGACAGAAATACAAGCCTCGTCGGTGCTATAGCTAATGTGTTTCCACATGTTCACTATGGTCTTTGTTTATGGCATCTGTCCAAAAATGTGAAAGGGAATGCTTCTAACGTCAACAAAGACGTGGTCGCATGGAGATTAATGAAGTTGAGTAGGTAGTACATGGTGGCTGGGTTCAACTCTGCTTACGAGTCTTTCAAGATAAGATATCCTTCATCGGCGAAGTAGAGGAAAGTACTCAGAAAGAAAAATGGGTAAGAGTTTTTTTTTCTTCCAGATGTCAGATATAATTTGGATACTAGCAACAACGTTGAATCGTTGAATAGTGCATTTATGAAGGAAAGGAAGTACTCCTTAATACCACTGATGGATGCAATTGTGAAAATTTTTTGTAAGTGGTTTAATGAACATCGGAAGGATGCAAGATCTAGAATGCCTGAAAAAAAACTGGTGCCTTTCGTGGAGAACTACTTGCACAATACATGGATTGAAGCTGAGAGATTACCTGTGCGGGAGCTAATCACTTACGAGCTTGAGTTCGAGATCACCGATACTGATGGAAAGAATTATTTGATGAAATTAGCAGCAAAAAGCTGTAGTTGCAAGGTATATGGTTTTGAGAAGTATTCTTGTGTGCATGCACTTGCCGCTTTCATATATTTCAAAAAGTTTAATGAAGGCGTTGAGGGTCGTGTAGTGATGTCCGTATAGAATTGCATGAGCTGTGCATGCTATATTACTGGATGGACCTGTGGGAAATGGCTTATAACATGACAATTTATCTAGTGCCGGATAAGTCTCAATGGAATGTACCGGATCACATCAAACGACTGCAGATCATACCCACGAATCGCCCAAGAAGAAGGGACGAAAAAGGCTAAGGGGTTTCCATCAGCTGAAGAACAGCGTACAAGGACACAAAACAAACGGCGGGCAAGGCAAGCTTTCGGCTTTTATTGGTTGTTATTTGGGATGTGTACATAAATAAAACTGCTTAAAACAGGGCTATTTGCGGTGTTCTACCTTCTAGATGTTTTCTATTTTGTAGAACAATCGTAATTATATCGTAAAACTAGTTCTTATTTTTGGTGTTTTTCAAATTAAATTAGTATTGCATATAATAAAACTTTGTTATCATAGGTTTACATTTTATTTTTTTGCTTTAATATATTATTCTGAAAAATATTCCCGGTGAAAATAACATATGTTACAAAAGCGTAATTCTCCGATATATAACCTTGTAATTTCATGAACACTTCTTAGGCGAAAACCAACTTACAAAGGGAAACTGAAAGAAATCTTAAATTCAAACGTAGTGTTGCATAAAAATATCAGTATTTTGTGTTAAAGTACAATTAACATAAGTAAAAGTACTAAAACAAACTTAAAGGTTAGGTATTACCAAAAATAACGAAAAACACCAAAAGTATAACTATGAGGAATTTTCCTAACACTAGTATCCTATGTATAACTATGAGAAATTTTGTTGGCGGGATTGTGAAATATTTTTCCCTCCGTAACCTGTCAAATCACAAAATTTTCCACTTTTCCTTGCCTTTATTACACGAGATTCTCTCGATTCTATCTCTTTCATTCTCATTCTCATCATTCCCACTCATCTCTCTATCTCCCTCTCTCTCTCTCTCTCTCTCTCTCTCTCTCATTTTCATCAATTTTCTCTCTCTATCTCCCTCTCTCTCATCACGTCATGGAGGGGATGCTTGAGCCGGACAATTACTGGGATCTAGCCGAGGAGGAAAAGCACACGAAGAAGATGATAAAATAGTGGAATATGACTGAGTTTGTTGTCGATGCCCAAAATGGGATACCGAGCAGTTGCCCATGTGGGGGACGAATCATCCATGAAGTCTCACCTAAACCAAAGTACATTGGAGATTTTGATACTTTTCCTGGGAGGAGATACTTCACGTGCAAGAACTTCAAGGTAATTTTGATTTTCATTGCATTCGGCAAAGTAGAACTGGTGAAACTAGGCAAAACTACTTGATACGGCTGAAACTTTGTGAACTTGATTTTATTTGTAGGACGATCACCTCTACTTTCGTCAACCATGGGTTTTCGGTGTCGAAGAAGAGGTTGAGCAATTAAAGAAGAGTATGGATGAGATGGCTGAAGAGTAGGCAAAGCTTAAGGAGCATTTGAGGAGGATATGACTTATTTCAGTCTATGTTTGTTTTAGTTTATATTTTGTTTAGAGACCAATTTTGTTTATGAATTTGTTTATTTCTGTTTATGACTTTTTTTTAATTTCAGTTTATGTTTATGGTCTGTTAAGACTCTAATCTAATATAATCTTATCTAATCTAAACTAATCTACCATATACATTGACCTCCATTGAAGTTCACCAAATTTAGAATTAAATAGACCAATTTAAGTTGTGCACAACATCAACAAAACAGAAAACAATTAAAAATTCTTACAACCACGACTTTCAAGTTTTTATTCGCTTCATTTATCCTTCTATTTTCCTTTCCGTGCTTCATTGATAAACGCCTCAATTGGTGCCAAACTTTTCTCCAATTTGTCAACCTTCTTCTCCACTCTATTTAGTTGCTCTCTTATCTTCTTAAGGATTTTCATAACATCTCCCATTTCAGTGGGAGTGGAGCCTTCAGTGGGAGGCTGAGATACTTGTTCTGCCTCTTATGTGTTTTCTTCTCGGGAGGCAACATCATCTTGGTACATGTCTTCAAAAAAGACCTTCAACCCTTTTCTGAGACGCTTAACCCAACTGTCAACAGCAAGACATATCTCATCAACATAGTCATCCTCTTCCGTGATTTCAAGCAGGAGAGCTTCTTCTTCAATAGTTTAGGTGGCCAGGATGCTTTCAATTACCTGTGAATATCAAACCATAATGTTATAGAATTTTTTTACAAATTCATCGACTAGTTATAACCAATACTTACCTTAGTTGTGTCCGGTTCCTCATATATTCTTGAAAGAGTAAACCTTTTCATTTCACTTGGTTTGAATGTTGACTTGCACATCCTCGGACAGTTCACATCAGCGTTTCCAACAGGTTCTCTAAACTTAATTCCCAAATGCGGAATTGCCTCAAAAGCAAGAAGCTATGAAACCCACATTTTCTTAAGTGGTCAACAATAAAAAATAATAACAATGTCATAATACTTTTTACTTACCTCCAGTGGAATACAGAAACATGGAAGAGGCCATAAAACCTTCTCCTTCACCTGACCTTTAAAATGGTTCAGGGTGTGAGATATCTCCTTCAACATGTAATCGTAGGAGTATCTCCTCCACGGAAAGGTCTTGCAGAACTCAAGATCAGTCACTGCTCTTTGGAAAAAATCCAAAACATTTTTTGCACCATCTTCACTCTAGGTTTTCGCGCAAACCATACTTTCTAAGAAGTAAAGGACCGCAATCTTCAGCCTGTCTCTATGGGGTCCCATTTCCTCTAGCTTCCCTTTCATATCCTCCAACCTTATTGTTCCCTTGAAATGCCGCTTCGCAAAATCTATACTACCCATCTCCTTGTATCTGAGAGGATAGTTGCGGCAATCTAGTTATGATATCAATGCGTGTTCCCTCAAACCATACTGAATGCGAACGCCTTTGATGATGAACCACACTTCTTTTCGCTTGGAGATTTTGGCAGTCCGCAGCAACAACATCCACATCCTCTGAACCTTGAGTTTTTTTTCTTTTTTCATGTGGAATAGGTGTTTGAATTGAGGATGCTCCTCAAACCACTTTCTCTCCAACAGATTGCTTTGGGTTCAGGTTCGCAAGAGTGTCAATAGCTTCTACTATGAAACACCTTGTCCCCAGCTTTATTTGTTTCTTGTATTCCGTTGGCAAGAAGTACACTCGAGCTGGTTTGATTGCCATAAAATCTTCCTGCAAGTTAGATACATTTCTACCCCAGTTATATCAGTAATACATCAACACTCCAATACAGCTCTATCCCATGTAACATACAATTATACCCCAACTATTAGAAATTTCTCACTACTTCTACCATAGTATTACGCATACTTTACTCAATATTCCCTACTACTACCCACTTGTTCCTCTCAAAACACTATGTAATTGGCACCAAAATCTACGAATCAAAATCAATTGCTAATTGGTTACTTGGAAGTGCTCTGTATTGATACTAGGAACTATTGCAAACCGATCTCTCTCCTCCTCTCTTTCAAATTCACTTTCTCCACCATCTACTGCTTCATCTTCATTGTTTGCATCTTTCTCTTCATTCTCATCATTTACTGCTTCCTCTCAATTGTTTGCATCCTCCTTTTCTTCATCCTCACGATCTGCTGGTTCCTCTTCATTGTTTGCGTCAAGTAATTCTTCATCCTCATCTTCATCCTTGTCCTTGTTTGCATCTTGTCTCTGCCGTCAGTTGAGGCGGCCTCCTCACCTTCGTTGTCTACATTGTCATTATCAGCGCCGCAGCCTCCACCGCAGTCTCCACTAGCACGTTCATCGGCGCCGCCGCTGACTCATCCCTACTCGATTTCATCGCTCCATCGACCGGATTCGACGCCTTCGTCTTCCTCGCCGGCTCTACAATCTTCACAGCTGCAACAGTCTTCGCCGACTTCGCCTTCTTCGACTTCTTATCCTCTTCTTTCGCCGGATTCGCCTTCCTCTTTCCGACTTCCTCTTTCACGATTACTTTCTCCGTTTCTTCCTTCTCCTTCTTCGAGCTCCGCCTCGTTTCCACCTTTTTTACGGATTTGAATAGCAAGCTTTCTCGACAAATCGATTCTTAGTTTCCCTAATTTCACTTCGAATAAGAGACGATTGATGATACTGTTCAAAGCGACGGTTTTGAATTCAAATTCGATTTAGGGATTTGATATTAGAGGAATTATGTTGTTTTAATTTCTCTTCTAAGAAAATATAAATAAATCGGATAGGATCCATATTTTCGATCGGATGGATAAAACCCTGGTAAAGATTATAATTTCCACAACTTAGTTTGAGTTTAAATGTAATTCACTCATTTTCAGATTAAAAATAAATAATTATAAATTATATTTTTTTGAGAGGTTTTTGAGTTGAATTGTTAAGAGATACAGACATATGAGGTGATTACTCATAACTCTCTCCTTGTTCTCTGGTTTGGAATCAGGCAATAGTCTTCTCTGTTTTCATCTTTCCAAGTTTAACTTCTCAAGTTCTTCAATTTTTGCTCAAAAGATTTTAACTAAGAAACATCACTTGTAAATATATTTTTTTGTCGGAATAAAGTATAGCATTACAAAAAACTATTTGGTTGACGTTTGTATTAGGCATGGGTGTTTGGGTATTCGGTTCGGGTTCGGTTCGGATAATTCGAGTTTCGGTTCTTTCGGTTTTTAGATCGGAGATCCGTTCGGGTATTTTTTTAGTTCGGTTCGGTTAGGGTTCGGGTCCGAATATTTCGGGTATTTATATTAGGAACTGAAAAATACCCAATACTTATTTGGATATTTTCGGTTCTAGTAGCTTAGTTACTTTTAAGTACTCGAAGTACCCAAAAATACCCAAAATACTAGAGTAAAATACTAAAAAATACCTAAATTATTTAAAATTATTTAAAATATCGAGAATATTTTTTAAATGAATAATATTTAGAAATAAAAATTATAGCTTTGATTATATATATATATATTATATTAATATAAAACATAAATAATATTTTGTATATATAACAATTTTCGGGGGCATTATAAGTACTAATTCGGTTCTAGGTTCGGTTCGGGTTCTTTCGGGTATTGAGTTTAAGATCCAATCGGGTATTTCAAAAAATCGGGTTCGGATTCGGATCTACTTTTTCGGTTCGGGTTTGGGTATTTTGCCCACCTCTACCTTGTATGACATGGAAGAAAGATTTTATAAATACTAGAATTTTTCTAAATCTGGTAAGTATTTCGATTGTCCAAGATTTTGCGTCGCTTAGAGATTTCTCTCGTCTTCTTTGTCAGAGATTTAATGTTTCAACACTTACGATCCATGTACAGAGCGTTAATATCACTCTCTACTTGGTTTATGTTATTATATATATATATATATATATATATAAGTATATAAGGATACAAATGTAATTTAGATTGCTAAATACCCTAATACTCTATTGTATAAATACTTGTACAAAGTCTAATAATAAGAAACATCCACCACATTTACATGGTATCAGAGCCACCAAAAATAAAAACCTAAATTTTTTTCTACTTGTCGCCTCCTTCTTCTTCTTCCTCTTCTCATTTTATTACTCTTACTCCGTTTCAAAAACCATGGCTGCCGAGACAAGCAACTCCCCTGTTTCAGGCACCAAAGCCATCACCATTAACAATCAGACCTTGCTCAGTGTCAATATGAGAAATGTTGCCAAAATCACAAATACAAACTACCTCATGTGGTCTCGCCAAGTCCACGCTCTCTTTGACGGCTATGATCTTGCCGCATACCTCGACGGATCGCTCCCTCTTCTGCCTCCGACAATCACCACCAGCAATACCGTTACGGTTAATCCACAATACACCCACTGCAAACGTCAAGACAAGTTAGTCCATAGTGCTCTACTTGGATCGATCTCCATGCCGATCCAACCGCTTGCGTCTCGTGCCAACACAACTGCTCAAGTCTGGGAGATCCTTGCCTCTACATATGCGAAACCTAGCAGAGGTCACATCAAACAACTCCGCCAACAATTAAAAGACTGATCCAAAGGAACTCGCTTGATTGATGAATATATGCAAAGCCTTACAACCATGTTCGATACACTTGCAATTCTCGGTAAACCAATAGACCACGAAGATCAAATGGAATATGTTATTGACGGCTGACCGGAGGATTACAAACCAGTTATCGATCATATTGAAAGCAAGCACGAGACGCCACTGCTCATAGAGATTCATAAATGTCTCCTCAATCACGAGGCGAAGCTTCATGTTCCACAAACAACTCTCACTCCTCCCATCACCGCAAACATGGCGACACAGCGAAGCAACAACACAAATCGTTCCAATAACTCCTCTGGAAATAAGCAGTTCACCCGCCATAACAATCGGAGTCAACAGTGGCAGCAACTACAAGCTCACCGCCAAGAAGCGTACACACCACGTCCGTACCAAGGCTGCTGCCAAATTTGTAGCGTACCTGGTCACAACGCTCGTCGCTGCCCACAACTCCAACACTATCAATCATACAACAATGACTTCAACACTCGTCGCCAAAGTCCGACACCATGGCAGCCACGAGCTAATCTCACTAGTGAACCAGAATACTCCGCCAATAACTGGCTCCTCGATAGTGGCGCCACACATCATATTACGAGTGACCTCAATAATTTGGCGCTTCACCAACCCTATCACGGAGGCGATGAACTCTTGATTGGTGATGGATCCGGCCTCGCAGTTACGCACACTGGTTCTACAAAATTATCCTCAAACTCTCGTCTCTTACTTTTAAACGAAGTCCTTTATGTTCCCAACATCCATAAAAACTTTATATCCGTATATCGTTTATGTAATGCTAACCAAGTTTCCGTCGAATTCTTTCAGGCACATTTTCAGGTGAAGGATCTCACCACGGGGACTCCATTGCTCTAAGAGAAAACTAAGGATGAGCTTTATGAGTGGCTGTTGAACCAAAATGTCCAAGCCTTCTTCACCTCACCATCGCCCCAAACCTCTACTATCTCATGGCATTCAAGACTCGGCCATCCATCCTCTCAAGTCTTTAATAATCTTGTCTCTCGTTTTCAGCTACCTGTTTCCGACTCTAAAAATAAACACCCATCTTGCACTCACTGTCTTATTAATAAAAGTCACAAATTACCTTTTTCTCAAACTTCAATCTCTTCGTCAAGACCACACCAATACATATTTTCCGATGTATGGACCTTGCCTATTACCTCAATTGACAACCAATGATACTATCTCATATTTGTCGACCATTATACGAGTTATACGTGGTTCTATCCGATGAAGCAAAAGTCCCAAGTCTTCTCTATATTCATGTCATACAAAGCGCTTGTTGAAATTCACTTCCAAACCACGATCAACACGTTATACAGTTACAACGAAGGCAAATATATCGCCTTAAGGGCCTTCTTCTCAACTCACGAAATTTCCCATTTCACTACTCCGCCACACAAGCCCGAGCATAACGGTGAATCCGAACGCAAACACCGCCACATAGTCTAGACAGGGATGACTCTTCTCTCGCAATCCAGCATCCAAAAAGCAGATTGGCCGTACGCATTCGCTACCGCGGTTTTTCTCATCAATCGACTACCAACACCCGTCCTTGCCAACTAATCACCCTTCTCCAAGCTCTTCTGGCGCCAACCCAACTATGACAGGCTGCAAATCTTCGGCTGTCTCTGTTTCCATTGGTTAAAACCATACAATCAACACAAGGTCCGTGAAAAGTCCAAACCGTGCGTATTCCTTGGCTATTCCTTGACGCAAAGTGCATACCTCTGCCTCGATGTCACCTGTAACCGCCTCTACACCTCTCGTCATGTCACCTTTGACGAGCTGGTCTTCCCATTTCAACTTCACCATCACCGAATCACATCCTCAAATGACGAAGAGACACCCGCTCAGTCAGCACCTTCGGTAACAACGATTCCACATAAAGCTCAGCCTCAGCTGACCCAACAACCACGCGTAGCTCCCTGCTCTGATCCTTCGCCTCCGCTGACAACCGCCGTCGCTCCGCCTCTTGCGCCGGTGAATCAAACAGAGCTTAATCCCCCTTGTGTCCCAGGTTCTGTTACTCCAACTCTCTCTTCTTCATTAATTGGTACAATCCCAAACCCATCTTCTACAAGGCCTATTACTAGCCCAATACTAAACCAAAAAATCCAACCTTTGAGTCCACCTTCTTCAACCCAACCAACTCAACCTGAATCTTCTTCCCCACCTGAACCTCAGCACCGTAAACCTTCCACAACTCAAACACAATCCAGCTTAAAACCACAACCCACTCGAATGAAAACAAGATCTCAAAACAACATCACTAAACCAAACCGTAAATTTCTCCTTACCGCCACCACCAACTCATCCCTTTCTCCTGAATCGACAACCGTGAACCAGGCCATGCGTGATCCAAACTGGAGAAATGCATGCTCTGTTGAAGTAAATGCACAGCTACAAAATCGAACTTGGGACTTAGTCCATATCACCCCTCTCAAAACATTGTCGGTTGTCGCTAGATATTTACAACTAAACTGATTCCCGATTGTTTACTTGACTGGTACAAAGCACGACTCGTGGCGAAAGGATATCATCAACAACCTAGTGTCAATTTTGATGATACATTAAACCCTATCATGAAAATGACCACAATCTGACTAGTTCTTGGTGCCGCCGAAAGCAAACAATGAACCATACGACAACTTGACGTCAACCAAACATTTTTACAAGCCAACCTCACCGAAGAAATGTTCATGGAGCAGCCACCGGGGTTCATCGATCCGGATAAGCCCAACCATGTGTGTCGCCTCAATAAAGCGATATATGGTCTAAAGCATTCTCCTCGCGCTTGGTATCATGAACTTAAGCAATTTCTCATCGACTATGGGTGTACAAATTCCTTGTTGGACACATCTATATTCATACTCCGTTCTAGCCGAGACATCGCGTACCTCCTTGTCTATGTCGACGACATCGTATTAACCGGAAGCTCTCCACTGCTCGTGTCACACATCATCACCTCTCTCGGTCACAAGTTCTCTTTGAAAGACATGAGTAATCTTAATTACTTCTTTAGCATCAAAGTGACGAGAACATCTCAGGGAATCCATCTTATGCAGCAAAAGTACACCAAAGATCTCCTCATCAAGATGAATATGATGGATTGTAAACCTGTCACCGCACCAATGGCGACTACACCTAAACTCGCCTTGACCTCCGGTGATCCTTTGCCTTCTCCTACAATGTACCGCCAACTAGTTGGGAGTCTCCAGTATTTATCATTCACGAGGCCAGACATAGCATTCCCGGTCAATCAACTATCTCAGTATATGCATCAACCTACGACAGAACACTTGGGTGCCGCCAAACGGGTTCTTCGCTACCTCGCAGGTACTCTGTCTCACAGTCTCCTGGTCAAGAGAAATAATCCGTTCACATTACACGCCTACTCGGACGCGGATTAGGCAGGTGATGTCGATGACTTTGTCTCAACAAATGCCTATGTAATTTACTTAGGAAGTCATCCCATTTCTTGAACTTCGAAGAAACAAAAGGGAGTTGCACGATCGTCTACCGAAGCAGAATACCGAGCTGTCGTAAATACGACTTCTGAAGTATCATGGATATGCTCGCTGCTATCGGAAATGGGCATAACACTCACTCAAAAACCGGTAATTTATTGTGATAATATCGATGCGATGTACTTGAGCGCAAACCCCGTGTTCCACTCACATATGAAGACCTTGCCATTGATTAACATTATGTCCGCAACCAAGTGCACTCAGGGGCTGTACGGATCATACATGTATCCACAAAAGACTAACTCGCCGACGCTCTCACCAAACCCTTGCCGCGGACACCATTCGAACTAGCGTGCAACAAGATTGGAGTCACCAAGATCCCTCCATCTTGAGGGGGCGTATAGATATATAAGTATATATGAATACAAATGTAATTTAGATTGCTAAATACCCTAATATTTTACTGTATAAATACTTGTACAAAGTGTAATAATAAGAATCATCCACCATATTTACCGTTACTGTATTTGTATTTTGTTATTTTGTACAATTTATTATTCTATAAATGTAAGCGTACGAGGAATACAATTTTCCAAGTAAGGCCATCTCCAACAACAGTCTCTACTAATATCTCAAAGTAAAATAATAAATTTTTTAATAACTACTTTCAAATAATAATATATATTTTTATAGAAATCCAAAGGGTATTTAACCGTTGTAGATGCCTTAAGGTTGGCCATCTTTGTTGGATTCTCTCCATCACCATTTTTATTTAAAACAGAATCTATCTTATTAAAAGAGAAGATATAGATGTGATTTTTTAATGTGAAAATGTTTTAGAAATTTTATTAAATGTATCTAATAAATTAATATAACTCTAATTACTCATTTACATATTCCAGCGAACATATTAAAATATTCCAATATTCTTTTCACATAATCATTATCAAAATTATAAACCAACACAATTTAAAATCATCAATTTTCACCAAATTTAAACATAGTTTGTTTTCAGATTTAAAATAAATCTATAATTTTAAAATAATTATATTACAATATTATTATCTTCTAAATAAAATTTGTTACAAAAATTCAAAAAAGTCATAAAATGATAAAATTTAGAAAAAACTATACAAATTTATAAAAATAATTTATATAAACTATAAAAAATTAAGTTTAGTCATTTGATGTTTTTTTATAAATATTCTAACGGGTTTGTTTCACGGTATTTCAAATATCGGATATTATCCGAGTTTAACCCATACGAGTATCCGCGGAAATCTGAAAGTTCGAAAATCAAAAATCTAAAATCTGAACCCAAATCCGAAACTCGAAATAACCGAAAATTCTAAACCCAGTACTCGAAAAATATAAACATAACGAATAATATATATAATATTTACAAAAATCCGTGCGGTTGCGCGGATCGAACTTTAGTCTATATTATAAAAAATACTCTCTAACTTGTCTATGCAAATCAAAACATGCGAAAAATACTTATTACTATAAAATATCCCAAAATTATATAACCAGAATAATTTTTTTCATATTTTCATATAAAAACAGAAAATTAATACCTCCCAAAGTAGTTTCAACATTGTGTTGGTAACAAATTTTTTTAACCCCATAGATTAAAAACATTTAACATGCTCTTGAAACATTTAAAAACATTGACAAGCAAATAAAAGTCGAACGTACCTTGAAACATGCTCTTCAAATCAAGCCAAAAAGTTCGATGATGTCCTTTATAATTAGGACGTGGAAACAAATGGTGGTACTATTGCTCTTTAGATTGCCTCTATATAACTTTGTTTTTTTGGTAGTTGCTGCTCCTACACATCTTATAGTTAGATTCCTACAAAATAAATAAACGAAACAACCATCACCAGATAAGTTTATTTCTTCTGTTCTCGACAGTACAGTGTAACAGGGGCGGACCCAAAAATAATTTTAACCCGGGGTACAATAATATAAAATAATTTTATTAAAAAACCAATACAAAAATCTTAAAATAAAATCCTACAAATTTATTCTACGTTCTCCCATATTCTGGAACCTTTTCATCACCGCATCATTAGTCACTCCATCAAATAATTCATTCTCAATAAAACAGACTAAACAATCGTTTAGAAACTGATCACTCATCCGATTACGCAAGGCAGTCTTCACTATACTCATCGCAGAAAAACATCTTTCCACTGAAGCGGTGACTATAGGTAAAGTCAGAACTAACTTCAAAAGTTGATAAACCTGAGGATGTGAAAGATGTTTTCTTGTCTCCATCATCACACGTGCAAGATCTCCTAGACTATTCAGATTAGCAAATCTTTCATCTTCACGAATGTTATCGATGTAAAGACCAAGTTGATGCTCAAGAGATATTCGCTCGACAGGACTAAAATCATCTGGATAAAACTCAGATAATCTCATAACTTTCAACTGATCAAACTAAAGAAATGAATCAGTGGGGCTTAAAGATGCAATGCAACCGAGTAATTCAGTATTTACCTCGTCAAAACGATCATTGAACTCTTGAATTTGCATATCCAGGACCACGCAAAAACATTCCACCTTATAACGATGCAAGTTGGTTATGTTGGTTTTTCTTCTTGGTTTCTTAGGATCCAAAAATTCATCATCCATATTAACCAATTCAGTGTCGTGATTCTCACAAAACGAAGAAACTTTACTGATAAGAGAGTCCCATCCATTGTCTCTGACCTTGCACAATTGTTGTTTGGTGGATTTCACTAGCGATACGACATTTAAAATGTCTTGATCTTTCCTTTGTAGTGCCATTGATAAATCGTTTGTGAGTCCAAGAAGAAGCAACATCAGCTGTAAGTAGAGCACAAAGTCAAAAGTGTGAAAGTATTTGAGAAGACCATTAGCTTGACGCCTTTTGGCGCTGTCACTCCCTTCACTTTCAATATACTCAAGCACATCAATGATAGTGGGAAATAGATCAACCAACCGTAACAAAGTTTTGTAGTGAGAACCCCAACGAGTATTACCAGGTCTTTGAAGTGAAATCTCTTGATCCAGTCCTTTCCCTGTCTTTATCTCGCCTTGACTGATTCCTACCTCAACTCTCGCACGATGTTCTTCTCGAATCTTATTTTTCCTCTTGCAAGAAGCTCCAACTACATTTAACAAGGTCAAAATCATATCGAAAAAGTCTTCGACTTCAAAAAAATTTTTAGCAGCTGCCACAACAACCAACTGAAGCTGATGAGCAAAGCAGTGAACATAATATGCAGAACTATTCTCTCTCAAAACCAGAGCTCTCAACCCATTGAATCCGCCTTTCATGTTACTTGCTCCATCGTAACCTTGTCCTCTTAACATTTTCATACTCAATCCATGCTTAGCAAACAAAGAATCAATCAAAGATTTCAGAAATGCGGAAGATGTTTCCGCAACATGAATCAGACCAATAAATCTTTCTTTAACTATCGCGTTTTTGTCAACAAAGCGAAAAACCACAACCATTTGCTCTTTCTCAGAAACATCTGCAGACTCATCTACCAACAAGCAAAACACATCATGATCAACTTCTTGAATAATCGACTCAATAACTTCCTTGACAAAGCAATGAACTACATCTTTCTGGATTTTGGAGACACCATTTAATTATTTTTTGGAGCATTCTCCAACACGACCTTATTCACAAGCTCATTTTGCTTTGCAGTATATTTCACAAGCTCTAAAAAATTACCTTTATTAGTCGATTCCTCTGATTCATCATGACCTCTGAAAGGTAATCCTTGTTGTAATAAAAATCTACAAGTATCAATTGAAGCATTCAATCTGATCTTGTATTCATTCTTTTTCGCGTCATCCTTTTTATAAAAAGCATGAACAATTGATTGACCTTGTCTCATCAGATTATCAGCCATCTTCAAGGCATTGTTGTGAAAACTATTTACCAATCCCACATGATCAGCTACTCTCTTCGATTTTTTCCAAGTATCAAAACCTTTTGTCACAAACTCATCACTTCCACCTTTATTTTCAGTGTAGTCTCTGAATAAGTAGCAAAACAAACAAAAAGCTTTGTCATTCTTCACACTATATTCCAACCAATCACCATAGAGATCAAACCAAGATGGATTAAATCTTCTAAATTTATTTCCACACGCAGTTTTAGGAAATTTATGACCACGAGGCTGACAAGGACCTTTAATCAAATATTTGCGTCTTACCTCGTCTCTTTCATTAGGATGATAATCTAATATTCTTTTCCTATCTCCAGGATCTGATGGCAAATTTTCTAGATCGCTAGTTGATATCGATTCAGATTTTCTTTTAAAATATTTTTCCATTGAATACCTGAAAAGCAGTGTTAGTTCATCATACATAAATTAACTAAATAAAATTTTTAATTTTTTTTTAAATTAGAAACAAATATATTTTGCTTAATGAAAAATAATAGATAAATAACGCGTTAACTATTCTTTACCTTATCGACGATTTGAGAAGAAAAATACAACGTGACTCGGTGAGTGATCGACAAAAAAGAATAATTGGAAAAAGGCATCAGAGGAGGAAGATGAAATTGAAGAACTCTTTTTACTCGATCTCCATAAAACCAAAAACACAAATAACGACAATTAACCTAGTTTAATTCTAATACTTTACTAATAAGACTTCATATAATTGGGCCTTTATAATATTTTACAATTTGATATAAGTTACATTTAGTCTTTAGAATAAGTTAAGCCCATGTTTTATAAAGAGTTGTATCATTTGGATCTAGAATATATAGATGCTCTAAATTTTTTTTTTTCCAATAATTAGTATGTGGCACGTGCGACACTTGTTATAACCGAGGGTCCGCCCCTGCAGTGTAAGTGTGTAACACATCAAGTGTCCAATAAGTAATAACTAATCTAAAGTATTAGAGAATGATCCATATATGATAGATAGGTACTAAAATTAGGTATCCAAAGTCACCACCTGTTAGTATTTGAAGAATTTAGTATAGGAATCAAGAGAATCAAGAGAATGAGATTAGAAAGAGAAGAGTAAGATCGACATATTGCTAGAAAATGAAGAGAAGAATGTTGTAGCATAGAGAGAAAAGTATTCAAGGAGAGAATATATTTTCTTTGATATTTTTAGCATTACAATTACATATTCTTAAATAGAAAAGCTAAGGAGGAAGAAGACAACTCAAATTCAAAATTCAAATTCAAAATGAGTTGGAGCTAAACTCATTAATAGCTTCCTTCCTTTTCTCAACGGATAGATAGTCTACTATTTTTACAACGGATATATAGTCAGACTATCTCCTTGCTTGCCAACGGCTAGATAGACTGACTAGATATATAGCTAATCTATTTCTCATTGCTTCCAGTGGAGATATATAGTCTGACTAGATATATAGCCAATCTATTTATCAATACTCCCCCTCAAGCTTAACTATAGGACCTTACTATAGTTAAGATTGGAACCATGAATCATTGCCTCATTAAAACCTAAGTGGAAAAACACTTTGGGACAAAACCACACTTAGGAAAAAGAGTACAATTCTTCATGGTTAGCGGTCTTCATCTCCGAATGTTAGTGAGTCCAAGTCTTGGAAGGATGGAATCACATATCTTCTTGCTTGTAGCTTTGGTTAAAATATCCGCCAATTGATCTTCGCTTCTTGTATAGCACGACAATATGACTCCTTGCTCAACCATTTGCCGAATCTTGTGACAATCTACCTCTATGTGCTTCGTTCTTTCGTGGAACACCGAATTAGAGGCTATATGTATTGCGGCTTGATTATCACAATGCATTATGATCGGTCTTGATGACTCTATACCCAAATCCATGAGTAAGTTCTTGATCCAAACCAACTTGTTCGTGAGTTTCCTCATAGCATTATATTCGGCCTCAACACTAGAGCATGACACCACCTTTTGCTTCTTACTCTTCCAAGTGACCAAGTTTCCCCCTACGAAAGTGCAATAGCCCGTATTAGATCTTCTATCTCTCCTATCTCCGGTCCAATCCACATCACAATATCCTACTATCTCGATATTCTTGTTAGAACCCATCCATACTCCTTGTTCCGAAGATCCACTCAAGTAAATAAGAATTCTTTCCACCATTTTCCAATGATGCATCTTCGGAGCTTGCATGTATTGGCTAACTTGGTTCACGGCGGAACATATGTTCGGCCTTGTGATAATACGATAGATAAGCTTTCCAACCATTCTTCTATATAGCTTTGCATCTTCAAACGGTTCATCTTCAAACTCCTCCTCACGTGGTGTCTTGTATCCATCTTCAAGAGGTGTTTTGGCTATTCTCCCTTTAAGTTTACCTATCTCACACAACATATCAAGTGTGTACTTCCTTTGAGATAGAAATAGCCCCTCTTTGGATCTGCATATTTCTATTCCGAGGAAGTACTTTAGTTCACCCAAATCTTTAATATTAAAGACTGATTTAAGATATACCTTTGTGGATTGTACACCTTCTTTGTCGCTTCCCGTTATGATGATTTCGTCCACATAGATAAGTACCACAACTATACCATTCGAGTTGGTGAGAGTAAATAGAGTATGGTCCGCCTTGGATCTTCTAAAGCCTTTTCCATTAAGAGTAGTACTTAGTTTGTGATACCACGCCCTTGGAGATTGCTTGAGTCCGTAGATATCTTTCTTTAGCCTTAGTACATTTCTGGGTTTGATAATATGTTCTAAACCCGGAGGTGGGTGCATATATACTTCATCTTCTAACTCTCCTTGTAGGAATTCATCTTGACATCCATTTGCCAAAGATCCCACTCTAAGTTCACAACAAGAGAGAGAACAATTCGGATTGTATGAAGCTTTGCTACGGGTGCAAAAGTATCTATGCAGTCTTCTTCATAAACTTGAGTGAATCCTCTTGTAACCAACCTTGCCTTGTACCTCTCAATTGTCCTATCACTCTTATATTTAATGGTGAAGACCCACTTACTCGACACGACCTTCTTTCCCTTCGGTAGTTCGGATTCAAACCATGTTCAATTTACATCCATAACTTTATGTTCATCTCCAACCGCATCCCTCCAAACTTTATGTTCTTTGGCTTCTTCGTATGTCCTTGGTATGTATTGTTTATCCAAGTTAACCATGAATACTTGATGTTCTTGAGGATACACGGCTAGAGAACAAGTGGCTTGAATGGGATGAGCCACGAACTCATGATTGTAATACACCATTGTGTCTACCCACTTTGATGGTTTTCTTATCTTTGTGCTTCTCCTTAGAGATAGAACTTGACCTTCTTGGACCTCTTGAGCATCATCCTCATACCTCTCTTGGTCCTCTTCTCCTTGAGCTTCTTCCTCGGTCTCATGATGTTCTTGAGTTTCGGATTCATGGACTTCACTTTGGTCATGACTAGATGATGAACTTTCTCCTCGTGTCTCAGACTCATGTGGTTCATCATTGTTTCCCACTTCATGGCCAAGATGAATGTCTTCTTGAGATTGAGCTTCGGTTCCCCCCTTAGTATTGAGGTTGGTGATTCCAAGATTTTCCAAGATGATCCTTAAGTTCGTGGCTCTATCTGAAGGAGAACTTGAGAGATCCTTCAAGTTACCCCAATTCTTTTCTTCAAAATACCCCTTATCTTCCATAAAATAAACATTTCTAGAGACTATCATCTTCTTAGTTTCCGGAACATAACACTTGTATCCCTTTTGAGTTGTAGAATATCCAAGAAACATTGCCTTTGTACTCTTGGGTTCAAGTTTGTTTCTCAACTCTCCGGAAACTAAGACATAACACACACAACCAAAAACACATAAGTGGTTAATTGATAGCTTAATTTTGTTTAATACCTCAAATGGCGAGATGTCTAGGAGGATTTTTGTGGGAATTCGATTAATGAGATAGCAAGGGGATACAACGACATCTCCCCAAAATTTCTTAGGCATGTTTGTATGGAACATCATGGACCGAGCTACTTCCATCAAATGCTTATTCTTTCTCTCGGCAACTCCATTTTGTTGTGGAGTATAAGGGCAACTTGTTTGGTGAAGAATTTCATGCTTGTTGAGGTGCATTTTGAATGAGTTGCCAATATATTCTCCGCCATTGTCCGATCTAAAAATTTTAGTCTTGGCATTAAAATGGTTAGTCACATAATTTTGAAAATTTATAAAAGCCTCTAAAACTCTATCCTTAGTTTGCATTAATGTTATCCAAGTGTACTTTGATTTTTTTTCATCTATGAATGTGATAAAATACTTATGATTTTCTCTAGATAAACATGGTGCAGTCCATATATCCGAATGAATTAGATCAAAGCAATTTTCATAAATAGTTATCGATTTAGGAAATACGGACTTGTAATGTTTACCAAGAATACATGCTTCACATTCATGATTTTTAAAAGAAACACTAGGTAACAATAATTCTAAGGCACGAGAGTGAAGATTTTCTAACCTAGCATGCCATAATACATCATTACTTAAGCTAGAAACATATTTGAAATCATAAGAAAAATCGGACAATGGCTTGGTATCTTCAAGCATTTACAAGCCATCATTGGTTCTTCCTTTGTCAAATACATTGCTTAATTTACTATCCTGGAAACGAACATCATTAGGACCAAATATAACATTGCAATTGAGATCATTTGTGACCTTCTTGACCGATAGCAAGTTAGATGTAAAACTAGGCAAATATAACGCTTTAGATTCTTGACCAAATAACTTAAGCATTCCTTCGCCTTTAATTGTAATCCCATGACCATTAGCCACTAAAACGCTTCCTAATGCAGGTTTTAGATCCTTAATCAAACTTTTATAACTAATCATATGATGAAACGCATCGGAATCTACTATCAAAGGTTTAGAAATATTAGATGCAAGAAAGGTTTTACCATAAATATTACTGGAGGTTTCCTTGAGTGCTTTGATTAAGGCATTCAAGTTTGATTTTTCACCATTTCGGCTTGAGCATTCACCATTGAAGCCTTCAATGCTTTAAGTTCCCCCTCACTGCCGTGAGTAGATGCAAGAAATTCAGGGTAAGGTTGTGGGTATGGTCAGGGTCAGATGGGCATGAGATAGTATCCAGGAGGAAACCTGGGAAGTCGAAAGCGAAATGAAAAGGAATTATCCGGAATTGTTCGAAGGATCCGGAAGGTAACCGGAGGACATTCAGGATTCAAGGACGAATCTCATGGAAGTGGGGGAGAATTGTAATGACCCCGACCCAGAATCGGAATTAAACCGAGTTGACCAAACCGGTTCGCTAAACCGAGTCGCAGAAACCTTAGGTCAATCCTCCTCCTCCTATTTAAAGGAACCGTTGCCTTGAAAAGCGCACCATCACAAATCCCGTAGAGAAGCTCTGCCCGAATCCCGCGAACTCCCGATACTCGAGCTAAACCGTGAGCCGTCTCTGCCAGCAGTCGTCGCCGCATCGCCTCTGTGCACCGATTTTCGCCGCCGATGGAGACTTCCAGATGTTGTCTCCGTCGAACCTTCCCGAGTCGTCGTCGCCTCCGATCGCGCCGTCTCTCCGCCGATCGTCGCGAACCGCCGCTCCTAGTCGTCGCGTCGTTGAAGCCGCAAGCCTTCCTCCGCGTTATCGTCGCCGACGATAATTCGCGAGGTGAGGTTTCCGCGTTTCCTATTCGTTCTTTTCCGCGTGTTTCCCTTTATTTCCTTTTTCGCGTTTCCGTAGTCGTTTCCGTAGGATTTAGATCGTTTCCGTAGTTTTCCCGTGCTCAGTCTTAGGAGTTTTCATTTAAGGAAACTTTCAATTATTGGCAAGTTCCCAATTTGGAAAGTTTCTATTTTTGGAAAGTTTCCTTTTCGGGAAAGTTCCTATTTTGGGCAAGTTTTCTGATTTGGAAAAGTTTCTTTTTTAGGCAGGTCCTGTATTAAGGTCTAATCCGTGTTCCTTCTTGGTTCAGGTCCAGAAGTTCAGTAGGTGTTCCAAAAGTCATCCGTGTCCAGTCTCCGTATCTGCGTTTGTCAAGGTGAGACGCTATTCCCGTAGCTATCCCCACGTAGAATTGCCTTAGTATGTTTTCATTGCTAGCATAGGGGTAACGCGTCTTGCTTGTTAGTCCTGATTGTGAGTCGAGTCAGTCTGATTGATGTTTAGAATGTAGGTCTAGGAAATTGAATTAGTGTTTAGGATGTGATGATTTGAGTTTGGAGAATGTGATGATGGGAATGTTTTCGCCCCCAGAGAAGTGAAAGGAATCCCTGGGTCCACACAAACCGGGGAGTTGGAGAGTGAGATAGCCGGTCACTGTGGTGGTTGTCGGCATGTTAAGGCGTTTTGGAGAAAACCGGGGGTTTTGTCTAGGATATCTTTGTATGTCATGTTTGATTGTGTCACAATAGGTGTATGTTTGGTGCTAATTATATGTTATCTGTGAATGCATGTTAAGTCTGTTCTGCGGTGTTGCGTGTCTAGCAATTCCATGTCTCACTGGGTGATTCCCCTATCACTCACCCTCTCTTTCCCCTCGTTCCTCCCCCTTTTTGTCCCTGCAGGTGAGTATGACGAGCAGTTGGACGGATGATGATGGGAACGGTGTTTGATTGTTTTCGGGACCGGGTTTTCTTTAAATTGTTTTCCATGTTTTTGACTTGGTTTAATATCTTTTAGACTTGTTTTCGTTTTCTCTTATGTGGGTGAGAAGACTTTGTTCACATATGGAGCTCTGCCTAGCAATAAGATGGATTTAATTTTGTGATGGAATAAATAGACTCGTAGTTTGGAATAAGATTTTTTATTAGAGTTGCTCTGGGAGATTGTTTGTGAAGTTGGAGTTAGACTAGGGAAGATAACAGATCCGGGAGAGACCTTGGCCAGGTTAACCAGGGTGTTACAATGTATGTCTTAGAACATCTTGTATCTCATATTGTCTCTTCTATCACCCAAGATCAACATATTTGTAACACCCCGGTTCACCTGGCCAAGGTCCCTCCCGGATCTGTTATCTTCTCTAACTAACTTCTCCTTCACAAACAATCGCCCAGAGCATTCTTGACAACCCGTCCCGCAGGATCCGCGGCTGGCCCTGCAGAGCATCGACCCCAGCTGAACGGCGGGAAGTTGTTACAAGACCCGCGGTCTCGAGAATACGACGACCGGGGGTTGCGACTCGAGCTGAACGGCGGAGCGGCGACGCGATCGGAGGCTCGACGGCTACGGTGGTGGTCTGCGGCTCACGGTTCGGCGGCTGGGAGGTGCGATCGGGCTCGGGTGATGACTCGGAGGCTTGAATCGGCGGTTGCGAGGCTCAAAAAGGCACAGGCGGCGGCTGGTGGTCACGATCGACGGCTGGGAGGAGTTGCGGCGCTCGGTTCAACGGAGATGAGGGCTCGGGCTCTCGGGTTTGTTCGATCGACGGCTCGAGAGGAGAAAACGGCTCGATCGGTGGCTCGATCGGCTCGAGAAGAGATGACGGCGACGGGGAGGGCTCGGGTGACGGTTGCGGCGCACGGGTAGGTTCGGTCGAGGGTTCTGGTGGCTCGACTCTCGAGTTTTCGCGGAAATTTGGCAGAGTTTCATTGCGGAAAGATGTGTGGTGCGCTTCTCGAGGCAACGGTGCGTTTAAATAGGAAGAAGGAAACGCAGAGAGCCCTAGGGTTTCCGGTTCTGCTAAACCGATCCCTTCGGTTTGAACCGAACCGGGTCGATTGACGCGGTTTAATCCCGATTCCGGGTCGGGGTCATTACAATTCTCTCCCACTTCCATGGGATTCGTCCTCGAATCCTGATTGTCCTCCGGTTGCCTTCCGGATCCTTCGAACAATTCCGGATAATCCCTTTTTACGTCACTTTCGACTTCCCAGGTTTCCTCCTGGATACTGTCTCCCGTCCATCTGACTTTGACCATAGTCACAACCTTACCCTGAACTTCTTTCTCTGCTCTTCCCAGGATTTCTGCAGGTAGACTCTAAACTGAGAAGTTCTTTTGCAGACTTGGCGGCGGACTAGGGTAGAATCAGCTCTGGTTCCCTGATGACTTTCCTCAGCACTGACACATGGAAGACATTGTGGAAGTCTGCTAGTTCGGGCGGTAGATCCAACTTGTAGGCAATTGCGCCTATCCTTTCTATGATGGGGTACGGCCCCATGAATCTGGGTCTCAACTTCGTTTTACCCTTTCCTTGCTTCCCTCCTTGGAAGTTTCTCATCTTTAGGAATACCAAATCTCCTACGACGAATTCCAATTCTCGACGACGGTTGTCTGCATAACTCTTTTGGCGATCATGGGCTTCCTTTAGCCGTTGCTTGAGCATTTCTACTTGCTGCTCGGTTTCCCCTATAATGTTGGGTGCTAGATCTCTGCTCTCCCCACTTTGGACCAGCACAAGGGCGTCCTGCATGGTCTTCCATAGAGAGATTCATAAGGTGGCATCCCTATACTAGAATGGTAGCTGTTGTTATAGGCGAACTCAACCAATGGGAGGTACTTGGACCAATTGTCCCCCCATTCGAATACACACGACCGTAACATGTCCTCTAGGGTCTGAATCGTCCTTTCCGATTGCCCATCGGTCTGCGGGTGGTAGGCTGTACTGAAGTGTACCTTGGTGCCCAAATCTTTCTGAAACGCTTGCCAGAACATGGATGTGAACTTGACATCTCGGTCTGATACTATACTGACTGGAACCCCATGCAGTCTAACGATCTCGTTGATAGACTTCTCTGCTAACTTGTCGGCTCCATCTGTCTTCTTTACTGGCAGAAAATGGGCGCTCTTGGTCAACCGGTCGACGATTACCCAAATCGCGTTTTTGCCTCCTGTTGTAGATGGCAAACCGGTGACAAAATCCATGGTTACCATATCCCACTTCCATTGCGGTAATGGCAGATCCTGAAGAAGACCCC
>OVAN01003467.1:0-31242 GCA_900406275.1 Anastatica hierochuntica
GCACAAATGTACATTGTAGTGGTTCGAGATCGAATCCACAGAGACCAAAGGCAACACGAAGAATGTAGAATCAAACAACGGACTAAAGCTAAAAAGATGTCTTTAGAGATGATAAAAATATCGAAATCAAGAGAATAAAGAAACGCAGGCAGCAACGAAGGGTTGCAAATCAATCAAAGAAGTGTTGGGCATTAGGTATTCTCAGGGAAACAATTCATTGTTGATTCAAATTATAGACTAGGGAACAAGTTAAGAACATTCTTGAACTTAAATTCTAATTTAGAACTGATCTACTTCCGTAGTATCATGTGCCTATATATTAGAAATCTCTAGACTAACTTCCGTTGACCCTCGATTTCTAATCATGCATTACTAACAGATTTGATATATTCAAAATTCACTTAAATATCAACTTCCATTAGTTTAAGAAGAATTGCTCATCTAAGATTCTTTCAGGTATTTAAACAAACACTTTCCAGGCGTTAAATTACCTAAGTTCAGAAACTAAGTGATCAGTTCAGTTTCATGCATTACGATCAATCATAGATGAAGATCCATTAGATTATATACCTAATCATGCGATTCTATATCAACAACTCATGAATCCCTATGTGTGAATCCCTAAACCCAACGAACAGACTACTCACTCATGGTAATTGGAAAACACAAATCAAATTCAAGAGAGACATGATTGTATTAAGTATAAACAAGAGTAAAAAGGGTTTGGAAACTTCTCGAATCGAAGAACAAAGAGGTTTTTTCTCCCTAGGTTACAAAATCAATTTATGCTTCTGTAAAAGTGCATAATAAAAGGTAAAACACGAGCTTGGGTCTTTTGATAGTAATCCGGTTCGAAATAAGTTCGGTCTGGTTCTTCGTAAAATCGGTCCGCAAATCGGGACAGGGATCGATCGATCCCTAGACATGGATCGGTCAATCCTTGTCCAAATTCCTGGGTATTTTTCCAGCTTTTCACGAACACTTCCTTCGATGCTTGAAATCCATCCAAAATACATTCTTTCCGCACATTCAAGCTCGATTCCGGTAAAAACAACAAAGAACACAAATCTGCGCCAAAACAATCCGAATACATACTAAAAACCATAGATCTCGTATGAAAATCGTTGTAAAAACTACAAAAATACTGACACATCACTTGCCACATGGTTTCTAGGAGAAAGGCTCTCCTCTCGCCACGTCATCCCCTCCATCTCTCAAAGACCTCCTCCTTACCTTCTAAAATTGTCACGTCATCATCTTCTTAGGCATTTGCAAAATTGCCCAAAATTATTTTCCTTCCTACTTTTAAAAACGCATACGCCCATCGTTCTACCTTCCACCATCTCTTACCTTTTATTTGATTGAAAAGTAATCATAAACGTATAACTCCTTTTATCTCCTTCTCTCTAATCGCCATCAAGGCATAAAACTAGTCGTCTCACCTTCCCTCGGTCCTGTATATCAAAGTATCTTTGCTAAAGATGGCTTCCCTGAGCCGATCAAAGGAATGGATAGTTGTTGAGATGTTTTTCGGTGAGATTCTTACTCCTTTCCGGTGATTAATTAAATCTGAGTTGGTGTTTTTCTCATATTGTGCTTAGAAATTTTGATTCGTGATCTAAATTTCTTCACTGTTTACTTATGGTGGAAACTAATCAAACTTACATTTTTGTTTGTGAATTTCTCAAGTACTAAGCACCACTAATTTATTAGATCTATGTTAGTATCATACTAGTCGTCTTCTCATAGAGGTTGGATTGGATTGAGATATAGTTTAGAGTCCATGCATTTGGTTGACATCTTACTTTTTTATACTGTTCTTCTATTTGAAGCATGGCTGTTGAGAAGTAACAATCCAATGTTAGGACGTCGCAAGATTATTGATGGAAAGGTTTTTGTTACTCTGTTTCACAAAGTTTTGTGATTTCGAGTTTTTTACTCACTTTGTGTATTCATTATTCTCAGCTAGGGAAATATGTTTGGCAAACATATCAAGAAGTTTATGAAAAATTTGGAAATTCTCTTCGAACTTGTGGTGTTAAGTAGGTTTAAGATTCATCTCATTCGTTACTCATATCTATTTTCAATTTCATTTTCATGCCGTCTTTTGATTATATCGTTTCTTAATCGTGTGTTTGCTGCTATGTGAGAGTTTAGGAAGCAAAATGTGGTATCTATGGTGCCTCCTGTCCTGAGTGGATCATAAGCATGGAGGTAATCTTGCGATGGAACATGGTAATATTATCTGAATTGTGTTTTTCCAGACGACAGTGAAGTTTTGATGCAGGCCTACAATGCATACGGTCTCTATTGTGTCCCTTTATGTGATACACCAGGCGCTGGTGCCGTGGAATGTTTCAATGGATTTTACCCATTCAGAGGTTTCAATGGTCTTTGTGGAGGAGAAGAAGATATTCGAGGTAACAGTGACAATATATCTTCAATTATAATTTTATATCTATCACTACAAGAAAACAAGGGCATAACAACGAAAATTTACGAGGAAAATAAGTAGTCGTAAATTTACAAGAATGTTACGACGATATTACGACGAAAATTTGTTTCATCGTAAAAACGATGCAAATTTACGACGATTAAACTACGAAATATTTTAGTCGTATATTAGTTGTAAATTTTACATGGAATTTTAGTGAAATTTTTTTAGCAATGAATTTACGAAGAAAATTAATGGGTAACTAAAAATTGGGTGAAAACGTGTTTTTCATGTAGAACTTTTCCTTGTAAAATACTTGTAAAAACTTTTCATAGTAAATTAGTAGTTAAAATCTTAACTGCCACCGACGAAAATCTCCTATATATATGGCATTCTTGTGTTAGCTAGAGAATGACACAAAAGTAAAAGAAAAAAAGAATTCAAAAAACACCAAAGATAGAAAAAAAAAATGTATGGCAGTAAATACAAAATGCGGAGTTGGATGTATATGCACAAAGATTCTAACGGAAGAGTGACGAAGGAGTTACTCAACGGTCTGGAGATATTCATGTACCAGGTTGGTTCTATATCGATCACACAGGAAACGGGTAAGATTTTTTGTCCTTGTCGGAAGTGCAAAAATACGAAATTTGCCTGTAGTGAAAATGAGGATTCACACCGAATTACTATATTTGGTTTCAACATGGAGAAGGTTACGAGGAGAATGAAGCTAGTAGTAGTAACAGTAATGTTGAGGAACTAATTCATTTGCATAATGAAAATTATCATGAGGAGCATGTGGTAGATCATGATAGGGTTCACGACATGGGTACAAACACATTTTTAGAAGCTACTGCAACAATAGCTGATGAGGAAGCTGGAAATGTAGAAGAACCTAACATGGGTGCAAAAAGGTTTTATGAAATGTTAGATGCTGCGAATAAGCCAATCTACGCTGATTATAGAGAAACTCTCTCTAAATTTTCTCTAGCAGCTAGGATGATGAGTATTAAAACTGATTATAATCTACCTGAGAATTATATGGATGCGTGGGTTGATTTGTTTACAGAGTATTTGCCGGAAGAAAACATGGCAGCTGGTTCGTATTATGAGATTCAGAAATTGGTTTATAGCCTTGGGTTGCCATCGAAGACGATCGATGTTTGCATCGACAATTGCATGATATACTGAAAAGACGATGAGAAGCTACAAGAGTGTCTCTTTTGCAAGAAGCCATAGTTCAAACCACAAGGACGTGGACGTAATAGACCAAAGAATGTGGTACCTACCAATTATGGACATGTTAAAAAGATTATATCAATCTGAGAGGACTGCGATGAGATGACATGCTAAACATGTCCAGACGAATGGAGAGATCACTCATCCATCAGATGCAAGAGCGTGGAAACATTTCAATATGGTTCATCCAGAGATTTCTATAAATAGTCGAAATGTTTATATTGGGCTATGCACAAATGGATTTAGTCTGTTTGGAATGTCTGGGAGACAATATTCATTGTGGCCAGTCATTATTACGCCGTACAACCTACCACCGGAGATGTGCATGGAACGAGAATTTCTATTTATGAGCATATTAGTTCCTGGTCCGAAGAATCCAAAATGGTCACTAGATATTTTTCTATAACCATTGATACAAGAGGCGAAGGAGTTATAGTTAACAGGGGTCAAGACATATGATTGCTTAACGAGAACGAATTTTATGATGCGAGCCGTTCTTATGTAGACCATCAGTGACTTTCCTGCTTACAGAATGCTATCTGGATGGACAACGCATGCGAGGTTATCTTGTCCATATTGTCTTCGAATGACATATGCGCTTTAACTAAAGCATGGTAGGAAGATGCATTTTAACTAAAGCATGGTAGGAAGACATGTTGGTTTGATTGTCATCGTCGATTTCTCCCTCTGAACCATCCGTACTGAAGAAACAAGACATTTTTTAGGTACAATTGGTGTTCATCACAATTGGAAATATGCATGATGGTTATGGTGTTCATCACAATTGGCATAAGAAGAGTACATTTTGGGAGCTGCATACTGGAAGGATCTTCTTTTGCGTCACAACCTTGATTTGATGCATATAGAGAAGAATTTTTTTGATAACATCATGAATACACTACTGAATGTCCAAGGAAAGACGAAAGACAGCAAAAAGTCCAAGTTGGACTTATCTGATATTTGCTCAACAACTAAGTTACATATCAAAAGCAATGGTAAAGTTCCGGTTCCCATATTCAGATTGTCTTCAGAAGCAAAAGCGGCATTGTTCAAATGAGTGGCAACAAAAGTTAAGTTTCCGGATGGTTACGTCTCAAATCTGTCTAGATGTGTTGATGGGCAAAAGTTCTCAGGGATGAAGGGTCATGATTGTCATATGTTTATGCAACTACTACTTCCATTTGCTTTTACTTCACTACCTAACTAACTATAATTTGTCTATTTTACCAGCCATTGGAGCATTTTTCAGGGATCTCAACACTTGTACTTTAAATGAAGTTGTCATCCAACGATTTCATGAAAACATTCCCTCTTAGTGTGCAACTTGGAGAAGATATTTCGTCCAGCCTTCTTTGATGTCACGTAACATCTTGTAGTCCACCTTCCGTACGAGGCATTACTTGGGGACTTGTTCATTACCGTTGGATGTACCCATATGAAAGAAACATGAAGGATTTAAAAGGAAAAGTTAAAAACTTTGCGAAGGTGGAAATTTCCATAATTGCTGGGAGTTTGACGGAAAAAACATCTCACTTCACATCGTACTACTTTGTACCAAAAGTACGTATCCGAAAAAGAGCTCCACGAAGATATGGCGATGGTGGTGTTGCGCCAACATATGCAGTTGAGGGTGTTCCAGATATCTTCTCCCAAATAGAGCGCTTGGGTGGAAAATTGAAAGAGGTTTGGTGGTCCAGTCAGGAAGACTCCCACAGTGCACACACATATATTCTACTCAATTGCGAGGATAAGTTGGTGTCTGAGTTTGAAAGGTATGTGGAAAATTTATTTTAAAAAGTCTTGAAGTTGAAGAACCTGATTAACTAAAAAATGTGATTTTGCAGCTTATTTGTTACTCAAGTTGAAGAATCAATACCTAGAGTATCCACAGCTAAGGTTAACAAAAGGAAAGATCAACACTTGTCAAGTGGTTGAAGACTCAGGTACTATCTTATAAATAATTATCCGCTATTAATATTTTTGTAATGTTGTGTTGTTTTTGGTAGGTTGATTATGACGTTTCATATTATCCACTATGGTTTCATGAATTAGTTCAAGGTCCGGTTGTAAAGATCACAACAACACCAATATATTTCACTTGAGAATTTACTTTTCACACGAACGAGTATGGAAGACGGCGCGCATTAACTAATTACGGTATATGTGTGAAAGGTGAAAAGATTTCTACGGGATCTTACAAGAAATTATTGAAGTGGAATTCTCTGGATTATTGACTCTGAAATGTGTGCTCCTCAAATGTGATTGGTTCAACCCTGTTGTCAACAGAGGTGTTCGGTTTAACAAATTTGGCGGTGTTGACGTCAACTCCAGACGAAGATACAACAAATTTGAGCCTTTTATATTAGCTTCTCAAGCATAGTTAGCTTCATCCCATACCCTCGGATAGAAGATTCTTGAGCTACTTGATTATTTGCTATTAAAGTAATCCCTCGCGGTGTAATAGTGGGCGAAGAAGAACTACCTTTGCAACAAGATTTCTGTGTCAACGCAATCGATATACCGGATCAACAAACCGGTTCCGTCCTTCTTGTTGATCCTCATAACCGAGAATATGAAGATCTTCATGATGATATGTCGAATAAAGCAAATGAAGATGAGTTTGACAAAAGTGATTCCTCGTGTAGTGATGATGACTCGAATGTTGTATCCGAATGATGTAATGTGTGTGTTAAATAATTGTTCCTCTTTGTGTGCATTATGTTTCAAAAACATCGATTTTTATGATAAATGAATCGAAGATATTCATGTTTAATATATTTTGTCCTAATAATTGAATATAGAACCAATTAAAGTGTTCAAATAATTTATAAACATAATTGTTCAAGGGTTTGGGGTTTATGAGTTTAGGGTTTAGGGATGTAAGGGTTTGGGGGGTTTGAGAGTTTATAAATGTGTACGTTTTGGGGTTTATGAGTTTGGGGTTTAGAGAATCAGCAGGATTCTTCGTAATTTCATTGTAAACTAGAAACACGCGTTATGGTAAATTTTTCATAAACCTTATTCATCGTAAATGAGTTGTAAAACTAAAATCGGATTCTAGTAAATTCGTCGTAAAGAGAATTCGTCGTAAATCAGTTGTAAAAATAAACTTAGTTAATTTACGAAAAACACGCGATCTTGTTATTTCGTCGTAAATTTACGACGCTTTGACCATGCAATATAATCCTCTATATATATGAACATGACTCCCCTCTTTCTCTTCGTCATTTCCTCTCCTCTCTCTCTAGGTACTTTCTCTCTCTAAGTATTTTGTTGATTTTTTTTTTGCTAGTTTAGGTGGTTAGCTATTAGGTATGTAGTTGTGGTTAACCTTTCGATCAAAGGCAAATTAAAACGAGGTTTGGTGTACGAAACTCAAAGGATTCTAGCAAAAGGGAAAAAATAAGGATCGTTTAACGTCTTCTCATCAAAACATGCCATTAGACACAACGAACGTGTGTGTAAGGAAAGCGATTGACGGGAAAAGAAAAACAAAGAATAAAAATTGTTTAATGGTAAAACGTAGACGACTTTGATTGTCATCTCCAAGCTCAATGTCTTCTTCTTCGAAATAGTACCTTGAACACCAATGAACGATTTTGTAAAAATACATGAGTGCCCCAAGGAAAACAAAGTAAGAAAACACGATGGCATCCAATTCCTCCATCTTTATTGTAAAAGATCAAGCCCTGAAACCAACTCCACAGACGTTAGATAACTAACTAACAAACAAACAAAAAAGTTCTTAAAATATAAGCAGCGTTAGAGATGGATTAGGATTATGAGGATCAGAGGATACCTTATAAATTGGAGATTTAACATAAAAGGTTTTGATTTTATCTTTTGTTTACATCACAATAAAAACCTACTAAACCTAATTTCCGGCTAAAATTGTATTCATTAAACCCAAATGGGCTATTACAGGTGGTTCGAACATTTTAATTAGGCCCAACGCATCAATGATAAGATCAAACAAAATAACTTGTCACGATTTATCCTATACTCAGCAATACATGTCTTCCTTAAAGATGAGATCGGAAAGTCTGCACGCTAATCAGAATCGGCGGTGCCCTTTGAGATTCCGGTGAAGCATCAACCACCACCGATGCTTGTAAGCCTCTCCGAAAGCTGCTCTACAGTATATGCCTCTAATTTGAACGGTAGACAAAAAGAATGTGAGATCCGATTTATATGATCGGAAAAGAGCCGTCAAAAAGATGTACTTCCACTCTATCAAATTTGATATTTTAGGTATTTGCACACAAATTAAGAAATCATTTAATTTTTATTATTTCTAAACTAAAACATTATTTATTATCAATCTAACCTCGTTTCAACTAATGATAAAACATTATTCAAAATACAAAATGCTAAAAGCATAAAAAATTAATTAAATTTTACATTGAAATATAAAAACATCAACTAATTTGATACAATTTTTTTTTCTAAAACATCTAGTATTTTGATATGGAGAGAGTAATTTACAAGGCACAGCGATCGGAAACCAACCGCCGCCCTGCGAAGGTCTGAATCTACATTTTTTGAAGTTTTTTTTTGTTATATGTAATTTAACTAATTAAAACGGTGTCAAAAAAACTGATTAAAGCAAAATAATCTAGGCTCCTAAGAACATCACATTATAATAATAACATTTTTGATGTTTTTAGTTTTGAGAATCTTAAATAAAATTTGAGGTCCATTTGTTAGATATCAATATAGAGTATTTAACCAATATAATAATAATACTTTTAGTGTATTTTTAATCAAAAATATCTAAAAATTTATAGTTTTTTGCATCAAATCAAGTAAAAAATATATTAACAAAATGTTAAAAATATTTTAAAATTTTAAAATCTCAGACTTTTATTTTTGTAATATTTAAATTATTTTCTATTATTAATTATAAATAAATAAGCCTTTTGTATTAAACTTAACTATTTCAATTAAATTATTATCAGTATATAATTTCAAATTATGAAAAATGGAGCTTTATTGATAGATAATTTTATTTTATGATTTATAAAAAAACAAAATTAAATATAACAACATACAAATAATTAAATAGATTTAAAACTAATGATGTATTTTACTTTTTTTTAAAGTTGGATCAATAACAAGTAAACAAGTGGCACATGATAGAGGTTCTCATATAAGAAACCCCTCCTCAAGGGGTTCTCAAGTTTTTGATTTAAAATCTATTTTTCTATTTATTTTGAAATTTTAAAATTGAGAACCCCTTTTAGATACCGCAAGTGTTCTAATAAGTTCCAACTCAGCTTTTTATCAAGCTGTCACACTCTGCCACATCAGCAAAATACGCTTCCCTAAATTAATACCACGTTTCTTGATTCTAAAAAAACTAATCACATAATAAGCAAAAAACCCCTCTCGCTGGGATGATCCATCTTCCCGTACCTTCATTTACCCTTTCACTTACGCTTACCGTTTCGTATTTTTACTTAAAACGCCTAGATTTTTTTTATCTCATCTCATTTAGTTTCTGGACGGTTTTAATAATAGTGCATAGCAACCAAAGGCGAATAAGAAATCTAAACTTGGGGGTTGGTGATAGCCAATGAATCTAAAGCCTGAGATCGAAAGGTGGGCTAACTTTTAGTATAGCCACCAGTTTCACCTACGCATGCTTTTATATTTTCCGGTTTGTCGATAACGATACGTTAGGATATGCATGCTTTGAGTGTGTTTATGATTCTCTAAGAAAGTAAGAATTTTTCTTCATTTCTCGATTTGAAACACCAAGAACTACCTTACGTTAATTTTCTTTTCTTTTTGTTGTGATTTGACCCTTTTATTGTAAAGATCAGGGACATGTATCGAGCTTTAAAAAATAAAAGATTTCTACATTTGCTTGAAGAGATACGTGTTAGCCTGTCACTTTCCAGTTTTCATCTCCACTATCTATTTAGTAATTCTCTGTTAGATTTAGATATGATGCAATAAATTGTAGCATCTTACATGGTTGTAGTATTGCATACTCCGTATTGGCATATTATGTTTTAAACTGTAATATATTTTGTTCTCAAACTTCATAGACAAAGCTTGATGAAACAGAGGAATGTGAATTAACATTTAACATAAGGACGCATGCAAGTGCAGA
Source organism: Anastatica hierochuntica (assembly GCA_900406275.1). Taxonomy (NCBI): domain Eukaryota; kingdom Viridiplantae; phylum Streptophyta; class Magnoliopsida; order Brassicales; family Brassicaceae; genus Anastatica; species Anastatica hierochuntica. Next base: position 9,792 of record OVAN01003467.1, read on the forward strand.
GTAATAGAGATTTAATCTATTGGATGGTTTCTTCCTCCAGCATGTAGTACGATAGAAAATTGATTCCAAAGTGTAGAGTAACACTCAACTTTGCAATGGGAGGTTTTGACTACAACAAAAAACACTGAAAGCTTGGTTACTTACTTAGTAACTAATATTATTGTAGTCATGAAACTATTTGAGGAAGCATAAGGGCAAACTTGGAGAATGTTCACTATCGGATCTCGAAAGAGTCTTCTAACTGAAAAGAGAATCATATTATTTCTTAAATACCAACATTTTCAGTTCAAATATGCAAAATCACTTTGTTTATTGGTTCCTTCTAATAATCTAACATGTATATCATGTTTTTTTTTCTCCTTACAGTTGAAGAAGATGGTATGTATAACAAAGTAGACATTTAATATGAACCATTAACCATAAAAATTTTACGTTGTCATGTTCACTTTCTCCCAGTATAATTAAGAGTCTTTCTCCTGATATAATTAAGTTATAATGTAATTTGCGCATGATCTTGAAATAGGGAAACGAAGCAAAGTGGAAGCAGAAACACGCAGGAGGAACATCAATCTAGAATCGAACGGTGGCATCCTCTTCTTACCAGTCATAAAGGAAAGGATCCAAAGCAGACGAGAAAGGGCAAACAAAACGGCAAAAAAGGATGAGGAAGAAAGTCGTAGAGAAGGTAAAGGTAAAAGAGAATCAAGTTGATTCAGAGAGGTTAAGATGTACATATGTTGAATTTGGGACTCTTTCCTATTGGCTATCATTTGCATAAAAGAGACACGCAATATGTTCTTCATTTTTATAACCAACCATATTCTTTCTTTTTTATTGACAAATGACATTCAATTCAAAACTAGAAATGTAAAAACATTTTTTCTCAAAGTATGGATCAAAGACAAAGAAGATGGCTAGTGCGAGTCTCTTATTTTGTAATATACATCTCACCCTCTCTGAATTATTCTCATTAACACATTCAATGCTTTTAGTAGCTACTAGCACCACTCACTATACTATTTTCTAAACCAAGCTTTCTCAAATCTCTTATGATTTCGTATTTATTTTCTTTTACAAACTTTTATAGAGTTAATTATCTGAGATAGTGCAAAAAATGTTTGAAACCAAATCAGTTTAGAGTTATATTTTTTCCTTTTTATTTTTCTTTGAAGATGTGTCTATTGTATTTGCTTTATTACCTCCAAAAACAAACAAATTCCAACTTATCTCCAAAAGCAAATAAATTCCTTACTGAAACTGGAATTATGTATTATGTATATGAAATTAAGTCAGTATGGAAGTCTTTTGATTTGGCAGGGTCTAAAATGTTCATCGTATCTAAAAGGTTGAAGATGCTAAAAGAAGTGATTCGAGATTTCAACAGACAGAACTTTTTCAGGGATTGAATTGCGTGTTCAAGAGGCTTTCGAATCTCTGTTAGCTGCTCAGCAACTTCTCTTAAGTTTCCCTTCACCTGAAGCTGCCGCAAAAGAACGAGAAGCTCACAAAAATGGTTTGATCTAGCAAGGGCTGAAGAGAAGTTCCTAAGGTAGAAATCTCGGGTTTGTTGGCTTGCAGAGGGAGATGCAAATTCATCGTTCTTTCACAGGTCCATTACGTCTCGTAATTCTCGGAACAAGATATATTATTTGTTAAATGACGATGACGTTGTGGTGGAGGATAAGAATGGTATTTAGCACCTGATTGTGAATTTCTACAAGCAGCTTCTTGGGAATTCGGTTCATCCATCCGCCACTGTTGAGAGCATTGCCACTGTTGTTCCTTACAGGTGTTCACCTCAAATAAAGAATTCAATCGGGGCGTCTTTTTCTCATGATGAGATCAAAAGGTGTTTCTTTTCTCTTCCAAATAACAAAGCGCCAGGTCCTGACGGTTATCCGCTGATTTCTTCATGGACAATTGGGAGGCTGTTGGTGAGGATGTGGTGGACGCGGTTTCAGAATTTTTTACAAGCGGTAAAATACTAAAGCAATGGAATTCCATAACAATTGCTATGTTGCCGAAGAAGGAGAATCCAGTGAAGGTTTCAGATTTTAGACCTGTCTCTTATTGCAATACCTTATACAAGGTGGTCTCGAAGCTCTTAGGCAATAGACTGAAGAGTGTGTTGCCTGACATCATTCCCAATTCTCAAATTGCTTCCATTCCGGGCTGACTGTTGGTTGAGAACGTAATGTTAGCCACTGATCTAGTTCAAGGGTATGGATGGAAGAATATAAGCAGAAGAGCAACTTTGAAGGTTGATTTGAGGAAAGCATTTGATTCAGTAAGGTGGGATTTTGTGTTGAACACTTTGCGTGCAATGAACTTCCCCGAAACTTTTGTTAATCTGGTAAGGGAATGCATCTCAACTACTAGGTTCTCTGTTTCAGTCAATGGCGAACTATGTGGTTTTTTCAATGGGGAGAAAGGTTTGCGCCAAGGTGACCCGTTATCACCGTACTTTTTCTTCCTGGTAATGAATGTGTTTTCTCATCTGCTCATAAGGAAGTACACAGGGGGATCAATAGGGTTTCATCTGAACGCTTCTGATCCGAAAGTGTCCCACCTCACTTTTGCGGATGATGTGATGATCTTCTTCGATGGCAAGAAAGATTTTCTGCATGAAATTGTAAATGTTTTGGAGGAGTTTGAAACCTGGTCAGGTCTAAACGTGAACAAAAACAAGTCCGACATTCTTATTGCTGGCGTGAATAAAAAAGAGGTAGATGAGATGGCTGCTCTGGGTTTTAACATAGGAAAGCTGCCTCTGCGTTATCTTGGGCTTTCACTTATACACAGACGACTTAAGAAATCAGAGTACAAGCCACTGATAGACAAGATCAGAACAAAAATTACTTCATGGTCAAGCAGAGCCTTGTCTTACGCCGGTAGACAGTAGCTAATTTCCTCAGTGATTTGCCGCATAGTTAATTTTTGGCTATCTGCTTTCATCCTTCCTAAGGGTTTCATAAATGAAATCCAATCTCTTTGCACACGTTTCTTGTGGACCGGGAATATCACTTCAACGGGTATGGCAAAGGTTGCGTGGTCTACTTTATGCTTACCTAAGAAAGAAGGCGGGCTCAGATTTAGAAACTTTCGCCTTTGGAACAAGACTCTTTGTCTTAAGCTTATTTGGATGTTGTTTAAAGGTGGGAATTCACTTTGGGTGCAATGGATTAAGAGTAACAGACTTAAAGGTAATTCTTTCTGGTCTTTTGTTGAAACAAAACATTGCTCCTGGACCTGGAAATCTCTTCTCTCACTAAGGTCTTTAGCATCTCTTTTTATTCATGGAATGCTTGGGAATGGAGAACATCTCAGTTTCTGGTTTGACAGATGGTCTCCGTTGGGACCTCTTTACTCTTTATTTGGTGACCAAGGGCCACGTGAAACTGGTGTAAGTCTCAATGCTACAGTTGCAGAGGCATGTTCACCAACAGGTTGGCGTTTAAGACCAGCTAGATCTGGTGCGGTTGAACAGTTGCAGGTTTATCTTACAACCATACCTTTGCATCTCTTTGTCTCAATCAGGACAGGTACTGCTGGAAAATTGATGGTGTATACTCCGATGTTTGTTCTGCCCGTAAGACTTGGGAAGTATGAGACCTAGAGCGGTTGAGCTAGACTGGACATCAAATGTTTGGTTTAAGGGAGCAACCCCTAAACATGCTTTTACTCTTTGGCTCGCTTATCTGGACAGGTTACCAACTAGGTCCAGATTGGCATCTTGGGGAATGAATATTGCTGTTACTTGTTGCCTCTGTGATAGGTTCATTGAGTCGCGGGATCACCTGCTCCTTCGTTGCGAGGTTTCTTACGAAATCTGGTTGTGGGCGATGAGACTAGGAGAACATCCAGCCACCTTTCATACATGGTCAACTTTCTCTATTTGGCTCGGCACAAAAAACAGAGGCTCCACAACACTCGGGCACCTTGTCTCTCAAGCTATAATATATGCACTATGGCGAGAGCGAAATTCAAGACTCCATTCTTAGATCTCTTCTCCAGCTTCTGCTATAATAATTCACACAGACAGGCCAATCAGAGATTTAATTCTGGCCAAATCAAACATGAGGAATTTCAAAAACCTTCTCCAACTTTGGCTTACTCATGAGTAACCTAATCCACTTTTCTTTTCAAAAGTTTTTGCCTTCCTAGTTTTTTTATTTTTATTTTTTTTGGGTCAGGAAGCCAAATCTAGTTTACTCTATTTTGTATGCTTGTACAAACCAGCTCATTTTAAATGATATTCACATTCTTGACAAAAAAAAAATTAAGTTTACCTTGCCCAAGACTAGTGTTAGTGTATTGGACTATGTACCGCAAATCTTCCAAGTCATATGCTTTCCTTTCAAATCTTTTTTGTTTGCTATTTATTACTAGTCGTTGGGTAAATTTAGTAGAATATTTAAAATAGAAAATTTTCTAAATTATAACAAATAAATTTAGAAATTTCATAAAAAAATAGATGAGATTACAGTGAACACAAAATTTTATACAGCTATATTTTAATGGTATAGTTATACTTAGTTTCTAACTTTTAAAAAAATTCCTACGAATATGATGGACATGAACCAAAAACTAATAAAAAAACATAGAAAAATTAATATTGAAAATGGTTAAAATTTTATCATGCATTTACAAGTAGCTATCGAGTTTCTATTTCCCTTTGATCAATAAGAAAAATTATTAAGTGTCCTGAATTCGCAGGAATGAATTACTTCCAAATAACCTATAAAATGAAACAGGTTACTTTGGTTGTTTCTCTTTTTAATTTGTCTCAAGGTTGTTCCCTTATAATGTTTAAAAAGTAAGTAGAATAAGCATACATCTTAATTTCAAAATTTAATTGTTTGCAAATACAACTAAACTGCCAAATCTAACACTGTTAAAAAACAAAAAACAAAATAAATCTAAAAAACGTAGATTAATAAAATGAAAATGAATGAAAATTATTTTCCAACCAATCCAAGTAAGACAATTTGACCCCTTTTTTTCGGCAAGACAATTTGACTTTGAAAATGCAATGATTCGATACAAATCAGTAAAAAGCTTAAAAAACTGCACAAATCCCATAAAACAAAAACGACATAGACGAGTTAATGTGTAGGAATAAGAGCACAAGTAAAAAGCAAAAGCTTATACTAACACCTATCCACAATTCACATTATGTACTAAACGATATCCTTACATATAGTTTTATAAAAATCAAATGAAACAGAGCAACAAAATCTAAATTTCAATGTTTTATCTATATAACATATTTTAAATAACAAAATCTTATCTAACTAATTAAAAGAACTTAAATTATTTTCAAAACTACTTTTTTTTATAAACATGTAAATATCATATATAATAGGATCGTTTGTTACAATAAACTGTAGAAAAATATTACATCAAACTCCCAAAAAAAAATTTAAAAAGATTTGATGAAAATGTTGGTAATTTAATACTTTTCAGAAATAAATTTCCATAACTATTATTAAAATAAATTGCAAAAAACATTTTCATGAAAATAATAGGGAAGAAAATAATAACAAGCAAACTGAATTAATCATATCAAGAATACCGAATATTAACAATAAACTAATATAATAGTATTATATGGTGATTGAAGTCGGCCAAGTTCTAGGGTTTACCAATTTTTAACATAGTCGTTTGGGACTGCTAATATTTTAGGTTTGTATGAAACTTTTATTAGAGAAGCCATTAGTTCACTCCTTGAATGCTACTGTGAGACCTCGGTTTATAGAGTCATAGTGGTGTGTGAAGAGAGCTTATAAGGATTAATTTGACTATCTATATCACCAAAATAGATTTATTTTTTCGATCATTTGTCCTGATAGAACTCTACAATTAAGTGTGTTTATGATGGAGCAATACTAGTATAGCTGACCTTCCGGAAAGTGATTTGCAGAACCGTGTAAGTGAGGAAAAAACACGAGAAAAAATCGCGTGGTGATTGCAGGGATATTAAATAAACTCTTTAAAGTCTCCTCGAGGTAGCACTCCCGTTTGTCGTAAAGGGTGCGCTCGCGAACCCGAAGAAGAGGCGTTGGGGCAAACGGGAGGGGGCGTTACGGTTTGGTACCAAAGCCGAACCCAAATGAGTGTGGAGTCAGGGACTCACACCATCGGCTGTGGCGATCCTGGTACGCAACAGGGGTATTGTACTCTGTAAGTGGGAGTTATTGTGAGACCTCAGTTTATAGAATTACAATAGTGTGTGAGGAGAAATTATAAGGATTGGTTTGACTACCTATCTCACCAAAATTCACTTATATTTTCGGTCACTTGTCCTGATAGAACTCCACAATTAAGAGTGCTTATGCTGAAAAAATATTTGGATGGATGACCTTCCGGGAAGTCATTTACGGAATCGTGCGAGTGAGGACAAAACACGGGGAAGATCGCATGGTGATTGCAGGGACATTAAATCAACTCTTTAAAACCTCTTTGAGGTAGCGCTCCCGTCTGTCGGACAGGATGGGCCCGCGGACCCGGAGAAGATGCGCCAGAGCACACGGGAGAGGTAGTCTGGGCGTTACAGTTACCACAATAGCAATATAACCAGACTCTTTATATGGTGGTAATTGGAAATATCAATTGGGAACTAAGAAATGCCAAAACCAAACAAAGAAGATGTACCTCATCTAATATGTAAAGAGGAGCCAGTTTGAAGAGAAAGTAATGCCAAGATTAGTGACAGCGCAAGCAAGACGAGATCTTTCCCCTTCGTTGTGTTCTGATAAACACTGCTTCCAAACTTTTCCAAAGGGAAACATGCACCTCAAGGAAGCTACCCGCCTACAGAAGGTTCCAGTTTTACCATGGTGTCGGGTAATAGAGTTGAAAAGATTGATTGGGAGGTCGATCAAATGGATGTCCACGATGCATTTTTCATGGTGACTTAGAGGAAGAAGTATTTATGAGACCGCATCGGGTTTTCAGGCTATGGAATCCAGTTAGGTCTGTAGATTACATAAGTCGATTGATGGTCTTCATTAGGCACCCCGTTGTTGGTTTGCCAAGCTGAGTATTGCGTTACGAGACTATGCCTTTAATCATTTAGTTTCGGATTATTCAATTTTTGCACTGTAGAAAGACAACGATAAATTACAAGTGTTAGTCTATGTGGATGACCTGATTATCTCTAGTAATTCTCTTGACATTAATACTACTTTTAAGGCATATTTAAGCACTTTCACATGAAGGATCCAAGTTTGGTGAAATATTTTTTAGGAATTAAAGTTGCGAAAATTTTAAAGGGATTTATATTTTTCAGCCGAAGTATATCCTAGACATAACTTCCGAGACGAGTTTGTTATCTGCCAAACCGGTGGCTTTTCCCTTGGAACAAAATCAACTGTTGGCGTTAGATGATGGTGATGATTTCCTTGAAGTTGCGGCTTATAGACGAGTTGTAGGCAGATTGATATATTTGGCGGTCACGCGTTAGACTTATCTTATTCAATTCATGCCATGTTTCGGTTTATGCACAAGCCGAAATAGGACACTAGGATGCGGCAATTCGGGGCAAGGAATACTTCTTAAGGCTCACACTGACTTGTCATTAGTGGCGTGGTCTGATTTGAATTGGACAAGTTGACCAATTATCCGACGTTCTACGACAAGATGATTTATACAACTGGGTGGTTCACCAATTTTTTGAAAGACGAAAACAAAATGTGGTTTCGTTGTCTTTTGCATAAGCTGAATATCGTGTTATGTCTTAAAGAGATTATATGGTCCAAGGCGCTTCTTGAAGATATGGATGAGAGTCATTCTTCGCATATCCCTTTGTTTTGTGATAGTAAGACAACAATGCATATAGCAGTTAATCCGGTGTTATGGTACTTTCTAGTATCTTGGAGAGTAAGTTTTAGGGTTCATATTGTTGTATATATTGAGATCGATGGAGAATGAATAAGAACAAAAGAAAACATTATGCAAATTGGTTTTCTTGACAATAACACATGACCTTTTGAATCTTATTTGAGTAACGACGAGCTAATGCAACATGTTGTTAGGAAATAGATACATTAATTACATAATTATAGAAGGGAAAAGAAGAAAACTCTTTTAAACCATTGCGTATTGATTCAACATGTTGTTAGGCAAATCTAATGAGGTGGCTGGTGTATTAAAAGTTAGTTCTTCCAGGTTTATGTCTCAGACTCAAACCAAAACCTTTCTTGATTACTTGAATGATCCTCTGTTTTAACCTTGCCGAAACTATTGAAGAATCAGAAGAACACTTCAGAGAGATTATGCATGAGTGAAACATTTATTAGGATTTGTTTTGGTTATATCTAAAGAGAGATAAGAAGCAGTTGACGTGAAGATTAAAAAAAAACCTTATCTTAGTTTCAAAGATTAAACACTAAAGGTATGTTTCTTATGGATTTAAAAGCAACATATCTCAACATTAATATTATTTTTTGTGTTCTAATAAAAACATAAAAAGAAAAAAAGAAAAAAAAATTGAAGACAAAAGAGAAGAAAAGAAAATTTGACAATTCTTAAGGCCAATCAACAAAGCCTTGAAAGAAAATATCTAGCAAAAAAGAATCTAGGAATCATCCTTAAAAGTAGCAAAGATGGTTCTAATATGCTTGCACTTGGACTTATCGAGTGCTTTCTCTAGTGCCTTATGATCCTTATGATAGTACGTGCAGAGGTTGTGGCCATGTATGCAGTCCGATAATTTGTTTAGCTGACGACCTTCATATATAACGGCCCATAGTACGCAGAGGAGAATGAGCAAGAAATAGCCAATCACCAAAAGGGCAATTTTCAAATCGTCCGGAGTCCACGCCATATATATTTTCCAAATTTAGGGTACGATGTGATGTTAAAAAACGTGCAGGGTCTATGTACGCGTAGGAGAAGTAATATGCTACATATATATATATATATATATAGCAGAAGATGAACCCTAATTTATCTTTTAATTATTTCATGTAAAAATCAAAGAAATTGTGGGGATGATAGTGATGATCTGATTATTTATAATACACAAGTTTAAATTCGGCCTTATCTCTATACATAAAAAGAAAATAAAAACCCAAATCTTCTGGTTTATTATAGATTGGTTTTGTTTTCTGGTTTAGACCTCTTACCTTGTTTCGAATTAGATGACATGATATGTTTATTTTTATCTTGTTCGTTGTTCCGCTTATAACGCCAACATAGATAATTTTATGAATATTTTAAGATTCGATAATTTGGTAATAGTTTACAATTTTTATGTATAATAGGTGATGAATAATTTTATTCTCTTATAACAACCTTAATTGGATGCTTTCGCTGCTTTTAAGTTTTTTGTTTTCGATTTCGCACTTTCTTTGGTTCTATGTTATGCTTTATTGTCGCTTTGTTTGGTTTGTCAAAACTTCTGTTTGTAGTTAAGAATGTTTGTTTTTAACTTTTGGTATATATACCGACTTTGGCTCGAAGGGTCTCTTGATGGACTCGTCAGTTTTTAGCTCCGAAAAAAGTTTGCTTTTTCGGCTTGTTGTTGTATGATAGTGCTTGGAATGTGTTTGGTTTATCAATAAAAATCTAGATGTTCAAAAAAAAACAACCTTAATTGAACCTAGGACAAATAGATTCGATTTTGTAAAAGTTTTTCCGCATGCGTAAACCATGCTCGAGCCATGATCATGGTTCTGTGTCTGAACCATAGTCAAATCCAATGCTAGGAAATAATATATTCCTTAAAATTTGAGTTTATCAGATAAGTTCAGATATAATTAAATAAAAGGGAACAACTTTTAAAGCAATTGAGAAATAGAAAGAGAAATCAAAGTTGTTGATCTCTCCGGCCAGCAATAGCTGGTCGGACTTTTTGTTTTTTTGATGTAATTAGCTACGATATGTCCGACTGTATTTTCCGGCTAAGTCAGGTTTCATATTCCGGCTAGATTCGATTTTTTCTCTCGGATATTTTTTCATTTGTTTATGTGTCTTCCTCTCTCGTTTGTCTTAAAACTGACTTTCACTTCTACCATATTCTCTCGCTTAAGTTTCTTGTCATTTAATGGCTGCCTTTTGGCGAAAAAACCAGAAATCAGATTATTGGTTTTGGAACTTCATCTCTATCAGAGAGTGAGGCTTATTGTGTAGGAGATTGAAACTCGGTGGTGCTTTATTAATGGCGAGAAGATGGAAGCTTTAAGATGCTCAAGGATTTGTACTAGAAGCCCAACGTCGGAGATGGAAAACGACGATCTGAGTTGTATTTAAGCGAAGATTGAGTTTATAAACAGCAGGATGAAGAACTCTCATGAAATTCAAGTTAGGCGGTTAGAAATATCCGATCGATCGATCACCCTGCTGAACACACGATCGATCGATTAGACCATGCGATCGATCGATCGCAATATGTCGGAAACACCTGATCGAGCGATCAGGTCAAGCGATCGATTGCATCGCATCGATCACCCTAGAGGTGATCGATCGATCCAGGCCGAATCAATATGTGATCGATCGATCCACAGGGGTGATCGATCGATCCACAGGGGTGATCGACAATTAAAATAATTAGTATATTACGTCTAACCTAAGCATTTCGATGGTCTTTTAGAGGCCTCTTTCCCTCTTTCTTTGACTTTGAACCTTTAGCCTCTTCTTAAGGTGAAATAGTTTTCCTCTTCGTGTTTTTAACTATGGGCTTGGACTTAAATTGTATTTTATATTTGTACTTATTTTTGGGTTTAATATATAAATTGGTTGGCAAACAAAAAATTAAATAAGAGGGAACATTCCTTTATAGCTAGATTGCTATAATATTACTATAATTTTATCATATAGATAAATAAAAATAATGACTGAAAAATTATACCCGTAATTTGTGGGATACTGGAAAAATGGAACGAAGGAGAAGGGAGAACAAAGAGAGAACTTGTTGATTTCTTAATGAAAGTGTGTCTTACAAATGAACGATTCGTCCATATATATATATACATAAAATTTACTGTGCAAATAGTGACAGTGGAACCCACATATTATAATTAACGATCGAAAAGAAAAGGCAGCCAATTTTGTTTACTATTATAACACTCCCCCTTGGGGACCAGTGTCACTATAAGAGTATTGTATATTGCCTCGTTACAAACCTTATCATGGAAAAACTCAATGGGATAAAAACCATGACAAGGGAAAAAGAGTGCAGTAATACAATCTCCCCCTGGAAAAGATGGATATTCTTTTCTTCACAGATCTCGCAAGTAACGCATTCCAATGGTTTGTATATGCTTTCTGAATACTGTAGTAGGAAGCGCCTTTGTAAACAAGTTCGCCGGGTTTTCACATGAGCGGACATATTGGACGTCGGCCTCTTGACTCTTCTCGAGCTCTCGATTGTAGGATAAGAATCTTGGAGGAATATGCTTTGTTCGGTCGCTTTTGATATAGCATTTTTTGATCTATGTGACACATGCGACATTGTCTTCGAATAACAAAGTCGGCTCTTTGTTGATCTTTATTCCACTAGCATCTTGTATATGTTGGGTCAACGATCCGAGCCATACACATTCTTTGCACGCATGTAGCGCAATAATCTCTGCATAGTTTGAAGAAGTGGCAACCAAAGTCTGTTTCTGGAACCTCCATGAGATTGTTGTACCGGCGATAGTAAAAACATATTCGGTTTTCGATCTAGCTTTATGAGGATCTGACAAATATCATGCATATGCAAAACCAACTAATACAGATTCTAGTTTTCTAAGTTGATCGTTCCTTGAAGATAACGAAGTATATGTTTTATTCCAGTCCAATGTCTGCTCATAGGTGAAGAACTATATCTTTCAAGTAAGTTAGTAGCAAATGTTATATCTGGTCGAGTGTAATTTGCAAGATACATTAATACACATATAGCGTTCAAACGATTGACCGAACATATCCCTTTATCTAATGCTTCTTGCATTTTTGATCTTTCGGAGATCATTAATTCCTCAGGGATTTTCATATAAATATCACTATCAAGTGATCCATATAGATATGCAGTCATAACACCCATAAGGTATCATTTCAAAATTGTTGGATGCAGTTAAACTTATCAAGTACATGAATGTGATTGTATCCATAACTGTGAAATAAATTTCTTCATAATCAATTCCCGGTCTTTGAGAAAAACCTTGTTCCACAAGTTGAGCTTTATATCTTGTGACCTCATTTTTCTCATTTCTTTTTTCGCACAAAAACCCATTTGCATCCAACTGGCATTACATCTTCAGGTGTAATGACAACCGGTCCAAAGACATTTCTTTTATTGAGGGATTTTATTTCAGTTTTTATGGCCATCTTTCATTTCTCCCAGTCAGACTTTTCTTGGCACTCTGACACAGTTTTTCGAATTCGGATCCTCAATCTCATCACTAACCCATAGTTTTCCAGTATGGGTGTAATTGATAGAGATCTCATGTCTGCTTGTATCATTTTCGTCTTCTAGACGAATTTTATTTGGTTCTTCTGGAACATTTTCATATATGTCTTTTGGACACTTTTCTTTATGTGATTCATCTAAAATCATTTGGGGGCACATTTCCTTTTGTGGGTCTTATGTGCCATTTTCATTTTGCTTTACCAATTTCTTTTTCTTTCGATGAATCTTATATTTAGACCCAATGGGTCTCCCCTCTTTGACTGAACCCTCGGTTCATTCACTTTATTCCCATCTATATGTTCTACAGGAACATTGATTCTTGATGGAACATTTGCTGCAGGAATATACGATTTATCTGTGAACGCATCTGGTATCTGATTCGCTATATTTTGCAAATGTATAATTTTCTGAACTTCCAGCTCTCGCTGATTGGTAGAGGGATCTAAGTGTGTCAAAGATGGTGTACACCATGTAATATCTTTCACCCCTACCCCTAACGCTGAGAATTCATCTTCATAAAAATGACAATCGGCAAAACGAGCCGTAAACATATCACCAATGCGTGGTTCAAAGTATCGAATAATACTTAGTGACGTATACCCCCACATTAATTCCCAATCTCCTTTGTGGCCCCATTTTTATTCGTTGCGGTGGGGCTATAGGAACATAAACTGCACATCTAAAAACACGGAGATGGGATATATTTGGCTTTTAGCCAGTCAATAATTTAAGTGGGAAATGTTCATGATATGAACTTGGCCTTAATTGAACCAATGCCGCAACATGCAAAATAGCATGTCCCCATACTGAAAATGAGAGTTTTGTTCTCAATATTAACGGTCTTGCAATTAGTTGTAACCGTTTAATCAAAGATTCGGCCATGCAATTTTGTGTATGAACATGGAGAACTGGATGCTCAACATCAATCTCTATTGACATACAATAATCATTAAAGGCTTGTGAAGTGAATTCACCAGCGTTATCAAACCTTTTTTTTACGAAAACACATCATATACCCTCATATTTGGTGCTTCAGGACCAAATACCATTTCTTTAAAAGTGCTTAAAATGTAAGCATTATGTAAAATCCTCCCTTAGGACATTTTGAAATAACATCTCTTTTACTAGATGTTAAACTTGGGATATCCGAAGACAACTTTCTCTTTCAAAATACTATCCCATACTTGTGATAACTCTTCATGAGTTTTTATCAAACTGGTGTTCCAGGGAACATAATTCTGATATCAGTAATTCTTCAAGAATTATAAATATCTTATAGATACAACCCAAGTCATTTATATACTGCCAAACATATATCAATTGGACTTTTGGTCCAAAGAGTTCTCGTTTTCCATACAAGTTTTAATATAGACTTGATTGCCTCTTTTTATCTTTTGGCCAATTATTTTCTACACTCATCCAAAGAGGTAGATTCATGATCCTCATGACAATGCGCGCTTTTATTATTATTATTTTTTTATTTTTTTTATTGTCGACAACTTTTTCTTCTTTGGTTCCACTTTTCCGTAAAGACATAGTTAACCGATATTGTTAACCGAGATCTCGTTATTATTATCATTGATTTCATTCAGGTACCTGATTTATTTTTTAACTATGTCAATGGTTTCTTCAGAAAATAATTCTCCTCCTTTTATTTAATAATTTGCTCCCTTTACGAGGATTTTATATTTGGAACCAAATAGTCTATAACGTTCTTTACGTATCATAGACTTACTATCAAGAAGATCGTCCTTCTAGGACACATGATGCATTGGAGCATTATTTTGCTGGACTAAGAGATTTTTCTTTCTTAATATTGACTTTATATCTGGCAGTCAATCCACAATATTTCATGAATGAATTATCCTTTTTGAACTTGGAGTTCACATTCTTTTTGTATGAGGATCTATTTCATTTCATGATCTCTTTTTCTCCAGCCTCTTTTTTTTTCTTACAATCGATATGAGATTCTTTAATTCTCCCCCTCGAGATGATGACATTTAATGTCCATCTATCTCGAATAGAATCCCATTTTAGGATTGATAACAAATATAATTATCCATTTGAGGTGAAATATGATGTTTCAAATCTCTTTGATGTGGCATTCTTTATAATTTCGGAAAAACTTCCGACTCTAGATATGTCGTTGGGTTACGTTTTAAACCGATCAAAATAGAAAATATTTTATTCGAATATTATAAATTAAAATAAATCGTTTACATTAATAATTAATGCAACAACATAAAGGAAAAGGGAAACAATAAACATACAAATATTTATCCTAAATTCGCTAGGAGTAAAATCTCCCATGAATAAATCGTAAAGAGAAGAAAGTATTAAACCAAATACAAAAATTAAAAACATACGAGATGGAAACATGATTAAATCAAAAAAATACAAAGAAAATTTCTTTAAAAAAATAGAGAGAAGATGAGATTTTAGTGTGGAATGAATGAGTGAAAGATGAGTATATTTATAGATTGAAAATACTGCTCACTAGCCGTTTTTACGACCGTTGGATTTTTAATTTTTTTTTATTTTGATTTTATAAAATATAACCGCTGGAATCCGAAAAAAAATAATCCGAAAAATTTAAAACAATCAATTTAATATATCAAGATTTTCAAATATAAAATTTATATTTAAATATGCGTAATAATATTAATATTCAGCTAATATTAATATTTAAATAATGCAATAGATAAATATTTATACGCATATTAAAAATGATCAATAAATGATAATCAGCAATGTTAACTAATGAATAAAAATTGCATAAGAATTATGGCCGCTCAGTGAACTGGTAATAAATGATAAATCGTTGTTACAAAATAATATGTGTAGTGTGTAAAACAACCACTGATTTTTTTTTTCATAACTATTTTCTTTTCCCATAATATTTACTCGCTCTTCTGGAGCGATTACTTATTTTGATAGCTTTTGCTCTTCAACTTTTTTTTTTCATTTAGTCTTCGAGAGGTTTTACCTCTATATGAGCTATTCGCTTCTTTATCATGAGCGATTTATTTGGAGTTCTCTGGGAACTTTCACTAATTTATTTGGAGTTCTTCAGGAGCTTTCAATAATTTATTTGGAGCTCTTCAGGAGCTTTCAATAAAATTCCTTTTTTTCATGAGGCATAAATTTGCATATCATTTATAAGACAATAATATTGATTAGTAAATAAATATTGCGTATGAAATGTAAGGCGGCTCAGCCGACCGATAACTAATGATAAATCGTTGCTACCAAATATATAAAATGCATAAAAAGTAAGGCGGTTCAGCCGACCAGTAACGAACGATAAATCGTCGCTACAAAATATATAAATATAAGTATAGTTTTTTTAACTATTATAGTGGGATATATATATATATATATATATTCAGTTGTATCATAGAGTGATTGTGCTGATAACGTGTCATAATATTACTATAATTTTATCATATAGATAAATATAAATAACGACTGAAAAATTATACCCTTAATTTGTGGGATACTGGAAAAATGGAACGGAGGAGAAGAGAGAACACAGAGAGAACTTTTTGATTTCTTAATTAAAGTGTGTCTTACGAATGAACGATTCGTCCATATATATATACATAAAATTTACTGTGAAAATAGTGACAGTGAGACCCACATATTACAATTAACGATCGAAATAAAAAGGCAGCCGATTTTGTTGACTATTATAACATAGATGATATAAAAAAATTATTATTATTCATATTTTCCTAAAAGATAAGGAAATATTAATTTAGAGACATCTATATAAGATCGTAGGAAAAGTCAAAGCTAAATATGCATCTTTTACTTCGAATACACGCAATCTAGACCTAAGAGAACTGAAACCTTAATTGAGGCTATTTGCCTACGATAAACACACATGTAATTAAACCCTCTTTGATAATCAATAAAGAGCTACTTTCCGTTGGAATAAAATAAATCACCATCAACAGCAAGGACGAAAGCAACGCTCGAAGCTACGACTGAACCAACGAGTCAAGCAAAGAGTAAAGCAATACCAGAGAGCACGGATGATCGAATTCCCGACTAGTGGACTTATTAGCGACGAACAAGGAAAGAACCCTTATATATTCCTCTAGATATTCACGATAGATGCAGAAGAGCGAGAATAAAGTAAACATTCTTACATTATAAATTCTCATTAACTGCAAATCTACACAATATCTAGGATAAATCTAAGGGATATTCGATCATTCTCATCCAAGATAGACTATAAGTGTATCTTTTACAAACCTTAATGTATTGATTCACAAGCTTATTCATACAATCAATAAAGCTATACTTTTATACCATCTTTGCTCTCTTCTAGCTCTTTTTGAGCTCTTTTCTCTGCATTTCGTAGTGGCTAAAGAGCCGCCCAAAAAAATACCATAACAGTTTTGCGCTAGAAGGAGGGGCTACTCTAATACTACGTGATGATGAGCAGATCTAACGAAACTCTAAAAGACGGTGAAGCCATCCACACCATCATTGGCGGTTCCCCCATAGGAGAAATCTCTTGTGTAGCCATGACTCTTGTCGCACGACATACGTATCCAGGAGCCCATCAAGATGAACAACCACAAATCAACAAAGAATACTTAAGCTTCCCTTCACTCAAAAGGGAAAGCCGACGCCTTCCGCACCACGACGCTCTGGTTATCACCTTGTCCGTCTCCAATTTCCTGATGAAGAGGGTCCTGGTACACGGTGGTAGCTCCGCAAACATATTGTTTGCAGGGGCACTCTCCCACTTATGACTAGAGGAAGGCGCCATGCTGAAGAAGATCGTTTTCATAGTCGGATTCAGCGGTGAGACCAAGAAGACTGTTGGTGAGATCACGCTCCTGGTTTATGTCGTGGGGCTGAATCAAGCTACCAAGTTCCTCATGATCGACCGCTTTTCCCCTTACAACGTAATTGCGGGTTGCCCTTAGATCCACGATATGAAGGCGGTGCCCTCGACCCTTCATCAGACCATCAAGTTCTTTACTGCCTGAGATGTAGAAGAAATCCAAGGAGAGCAGAAAGAAACGCAATCCTGCTAAGAAGTTACCATCAAAGGAATCCCAAGAAACGAGGAGCAAGGCAGTCCGTCTCTTGGGAAAAACACCGAATAACCAGAGGTCGAGCAACTCGACGACGTTCCCTTGGAAGAAGAAACACCGAAAAATCCATTTCGTTCATGTTTCTTGTTTCTTAACGAATTTGTTAGTATTCTTCTTGATAAAATCTCTAAAACTTCGTGTTAGGATTTTCATTACGCTTCTATATAATGATAGTATAATTATACACTTGATGGACAACGTCTTACACCTTGTGTCCGCTTATCCTTATTCTCCAATAAAAAAACCATTTGAAACATTCGTGTTTTTATCATTTGGTTTCTTGGCATTGTTAGCTTTGTAACAACTGCAACGATTCTTTGGAATGAGATTAGGTGGTTTGAAATGGATGAGAACAACATTGGCTCACTCAGGATCAAAGATTCTCGGTTTTAGTTTCATATTATGTGTTATGAAAGTGAAAACAGTGAAATTGTATATGTTACGTTATTTCCATGTATCTAAAGGGTTTTGGCGCATGAATCATTTCCATGTATCGCAAGGGCTTTACTCTGAAGCAACTTTATTGGCGCATGAAGCGATTTTGAATGTAAAGATCGCCGCCTGCGTTTATGGCCCAAAAGTAAATTTAAGCAGTTTACTTGTGTTTCGCATTCGACTCTTTCGTTCTTGGTCTCTGGTACTTCTGCAAGGTAAGAAGTCTCTAGCTTACTTATTGTTTTTTAGTCTTTTTTGGAACTCAACCTTGTTGTTAAAGGTAAGTTGAATTGTGTTCGTCTTATTGGAAAACCACGTAAAATAAATGATGATGATAGTGATGGTATCTTCTTCTTGAGTAGCAACTGCAAAGAAAAGATGCAAGTGAAAACTAATTCCAAACCAAATTTGTTAATTATCCAAATGGGTAGTTTCCTATTGATAAAAAATTTTTTGCCAAATGAATATTTTACACACCGTCTTTATGGTGTCTGAAAACATGTAAATGAGTTGACAGTAGCATGGAGAGGATATCACTGGGACTTTTTGCAGCAAACTGATACGTTCCCATGAAGAGGCTTCAAGCAAATAATTAACAAAGGAAGTCAGCAAGATTTGAACTACGAGAGTGAAGTCTCTGGAGCTAAGAGAGGCTTTGAGCAACACCCTTAAACCTACTATAAATNTCCATCTTCGAACTCTATCATTTGGTGCGTCGTGACGTGATTGAGCTTAGCGATGGGGTTTATTGATGATTTTGTGCGATCAAAAATTGGTGGATTTGATGGATCGGTGTCAAAGGCAAACATGGAGGTTGATCGAAGCTTCTCCTTGTTAGATCAGGGACGAGAATCAAACGTGAAGAGCTCTATGGTTACTGAACGTGAACTACCAGAGACTGCAGCGGGGATTGATGATCCAGAGATTCCTGTGTTCACTGGGACGAACTTGCGTCCATGGCTAGATTGGGTGGAGGGCTACTTTCTTCGTGAGAAGTACACTGATATGGAAAAATTGAATTTCGCGAACTGTTTTATCGAAGACGAAGCTAGAGAGTGGGTTCGACATCGAAAATCTCTGGGGCTTTTCCATAGTTGGGAATCAACCAAGTGTATGTTACTACGTCGGTTTGGTGATGCGGAGGATCCAGAGAAGTTATTTTTGACAGAACGTAGCAGAATATTCTTCGAACAATGCAAAGCAGCTAAAGCACATAGAGACACATCCACGATTCAAAAGGAGAAGACATCGCTTATGTTTAATGATTCCATCCAAGAAACAGAGAATGTTCTCGAGAAGCAAAGTATCTTAGAGAGTTCTATTGTTTATGAACAACAATTGGATCTAAAGATTGAATCAGTAGTGGACGAGAAATCGCATATGGCTGCTGAGGAGATTCAAGCAGTGGAATTATCGGTTACTAAAGAATCAATGATGACACCAGTTCTGCATCTTCAGGATGCACACCATGTGTTTGAAGAAATGCCTCAAAGAAAATGCAACATGTCTCATATGCGGAAGAGGAGCTTATATCCAAAGTCTTGGAAGTTTAAATTCAAATCAAAGAAAGGGGTTAAGAGGAGACAACAGAAGTGGGAACTTCTTATTTTGTTTTCTTTCGAGAGAAGAGTGAGAGTACAAAGAAAATGGGATTGTGAAGATGGTGGAGACTGCAAAGAAGATATCGAGGGAGTTCTTGTGAATAAGATGATTATAAATAAACATCTTCCTAATGCCAACTTGGAAAATTCAACGTGGATTAAGGTGATGAATCATGCTCACCAATCGTTCATTAGTAGCCTTTCACGAGATCGACGAGGAATACATAATGAACTTGTTTTGCTCAGAATTGAAAGAAGAAAGCCAAAGAACTTTGAGATGGAGAATGTTTTCCAACTGTCCAAATGGAATAAGTTTGAAGAAGGATTATATGGTACATTGGAGCTGCCGTGTTCGACTCTAGGGAAGGTGATAATGGGATTGCTTTCAATATTTCAATACACATATATCCTTGAGCAACATTCAAGGTGTGGGAGTTTAACATCAAGGAAGAACACAGAAATAAGATTCTTGAAAAACACTAGAGTTATGATTTTGTCTTCATGGTATGTGCTGGTAGCCTTTGAGTTCGTGATAAAAGAAATGGGAAACTTGCAAACTGAGGTGGGAGACAAATTCACAAAATCAGAGGACAAACTACGACAATTGGCTCTAAATTTGCAGACGGTGGGGGACCAAAAGCTGTCAAAACGAAGGGTCTTTTCCTTCATTCATATCAACAATAAACTGCTACAAATTAAGTTACCACAAATGCTAAAGAAGAAAAAGTGTCTAAAGACTTATATGTTCAAGTACAAGCTCCATACATGGACTAGAGAAGCACTTTTCTTCTTGTTAAAGTACGACAAGAGAATGAAGAATGAACCAAGAGAGGTTGTGGTGACATGTATGAAGGTTAAACCAACAGTTGTGCATATTATTGAGGCTGTAGGGACAAAGATATGGGATAAGAATATTTCAGATCCAGGGATACAAGATGCGTTTGAGTATATTCTACATGGGCAGACTTTCATATTTCAGTTACCCTACTCAGTTTCAAATTTCAAGCATCTCCCGCAGGTTATCAATACAACGAATTATATGATTAAAATGGCTAGGTATTGTGGGAAACATGAGACTTCAAAACCTGCTTCTCAAGTGTGGCACCGCTGGAAAACCAAAGCTGCAACATGGCAAGCAAATTCTGGTCTCATCAGGTTGTGTTTGAGTTTAAATACACATGAGAAAAGAAACGTTTCTTTTTTCAAGCTATGGGTTTTCAAGTTCAATGCTCAATCTAAGGCAAGAGAGAATATTCACACTAAGGCATTACAATTGGATGGTAAAGAAGCGGTTACGAAGACATCTGATACATCATTTCAGAAGAAGACTTCGATGGTTGAGCACCTTGCTAAGAATCACATTCAATCTGGATATACTCGTGGACGTGAGCAATTTAGTCTTGAAAGCCTATACACAGATGCTGCTCTTATCACTGAACTTTTTCAGGAACACTTGATAAGAGTTTGTCAGGCTCCACATGGTATCATTGTACAAGGGATGGCTAGAATGAGATTTAGAGTTGTTTTCATGCGTCTTGATAACCTTGGACAGTCATCTTCTATTTGGCACCGTTGGAAACGCAAGCTTGAGGACAAACTTGTCTAAAGGGGGGGGGGAGTATTGATACGTTCCCATGAAGAGGCTTCAAGCAAATAATTAACAAAGGAAGTCAGCAAGATTTGGACTNACTACGAGAGTGAAGTCTCTGGAGCTAAGAGAGGCTTTGAGCAACACCCTTAAACCTACTATAAATAAGATTACTTGTTCTAGTATTTTCTCTTCTTCTCGATGCTGAATGAAATGTTCTCTAATGGTGATGTGCCATGGATAGAGAGATCAATGTTGATCTCTTAGGGAGGAATGTCTAGAGATCTAGAGCCTCTTGGTCATTAAGCTTGTAATCGGA
>OVAN01003468.1:0-28999 GCA_900406275.1 Anastatica hierochuntica
TACCTTTTATCCATCGAATCCATCCATCTAAAATCGCCCATACCACCCGTTCCATCTCTTTAAAACCAAACAAAAAAGAAAAACAAAGAAAAAAACCCATTGATCTCTGATTTCCAGCAACAAAAGGGANACGAGTTGTCACCTAGACGACGAGGCAACCTGTCACTAACAATCTGACGACCCGACGAGCTGTCACCTAGACGACGAGGTCGAACCTCGACACGAGACCTCGACGAGGGACTTTGACGCGAGACTTCGAGACGAGACTTCTAGGTAACAAAAAACTACGTTTGGCTTGATCCCGCAAGGGTACGTAGGCAGTCTCTTCGGAGGCACAACTTCCCATTCAATATTTATTATTTCTTACCAGTCGCTAATTGGAACGTTAACTCATTAAACGGAGATTCGGGACCTCGTATCATTATACCTAACCAAGCTAACACCTAGTGAATTTGCACCTTCAACAATTGGCGCTAGAAGGAGGGGGGTCATTTCTCCTAACGCACGAGCAACGTTCCAACAAACAAACTGTAAGATTTCTATACTCAAGTTTAAACACAAAGAGAAGAGCTCGATGTCAACCTTACGTCACTAAAAAAATAAAGTTTTAATCGAGGCCAACCTCGCCTCTCTCGAATCTTCGTGTTCCCCATGGATGCATTTGCAGCTTAACACTCTGTAACTTTGCACTCTGAACGTAGTGTCCCAATTGAATCCACAACATAAATCTAAGTCGGGTTCCACCCGCACCGAACAAAATCTAAGCCGATTCCGCCCCGCACCGAATAAAATCTAAGCCGGGCCCGTCTCGCACCGAACAAAATCTAAGCCGGGTTCGTCCCGCACCGAACAAAATCTAAGCCGAATCCGTCCCGCACTGAACAAAATCTAAATCGGGTCCGTCCCGCATCGAAGTTAGTTAAGTGTGCCGACCTCAATCTAGGCCGAGCCGCTCACTTTTTAAGTTTGCCGATCTCGTCCCTCATCGCCGAACTGAGGGGGGACAAACTGTTGGTGGTGGGTTGAGCACCCCCCATAAAAGCTCGGCCCAAATTAATCTCAGCCCATTTAAAATTTTGAGGTCCACTAATTTTTCTATAAATAGAGAGTGCTCAAAGAGAAGAGACACAATTTTTTGAGGGAGAGAGAAAATTTAGAGATAAAGAATTCTAGTGAGAGAAAGAGAGAGCATTCAATGCTCTTTCGAGGCGGTACCTCAGCGCGGCACCTCGAGGCGACACCCAGCCAACGAGGCGGCACCCAGCCGACGAGGCGGCACCCAGCCGACGAGGCGACACCCAGACGACGAGGCGAGACCCAGCCGACGAGGTGACCCGGACGACGAGGCGACACCCAGACGACAAGGCGGTACCCAGACGACGAGGCGGCACCTTGATATGGAACGTCGAGGTGGAACCTCGACGCAATACCTTGACGGGATACCTCAAGGTGGAACGACGAGGCGAGCAGCCCAGACAAGCCCACAACAGATGAATCCAGACAATCCCCACAACAAATGAGCCCAGACGACGAGGCGACCTGTCACTCTAACAATATGACGACCCGACGAGCTGTCACCCAGACGACGAGGCGACCTGTCACTTTGACGACCAGACGAGCTGTCATCTAGACGACGAGGCGATCTCTCACTTTGACGACCCGACGAGCTATCACCCAGACGGCGAGGTGATCTGTCAATATGACAACCCGACGAGCTGTCACCCAGACGACGAGGCGACCTGTCACTTTGATGACGCGACGAGCTGTCACCCAGACGACGAGGCGACCTGTCACTTTGACGACCCGATGAGCTGTCACCCAGACGACGAGGCGACTTGTCACTTTGACGACCCGACGAGCTGTCACCCAGACGACGAGGCAACCTGTCACTAACAATCTGACGACCCGACGAGCTGTCACCTAGACGACGGGATCGAACCTCGAGACGAGATCTCGACGAGGGACTTTGACGCGAGACTTCGAGACGAGACTTCCAGGTAACAAAGAACTACGTTTGGCTTGATCCCGCAAGGATACGTAGGCAGTCTCTTCGGAGGCATAGCTTCCCATTAAATATTTATTATTTCTTACCAGTCGCTAATTGGAACGTTAGCTCATTAAACGGAGATTTGGGACCTCGTATCGTTATACCTAACCAAACTAACACCTAGTGAATTTGCACCTTCAACAAAGACCATAATATTTTGATGATAACTGAAACCTTAAACCTCATCGAAAACTTTTAGTTTTCATATTCTCGTTTGTTAGTTAGTAGATTTATGAAATTCAAAAATATAGTTATTTATTCTGTCTTGATGAACACCTATTTAAGTTTTAAAATCATATAATATACGCCAATTATTAACCTACGTTCAACTCAAAAATCCCATTGAAAGAAAGTAACAACTAATTATATATCGAAAAGATATGGTCTTGAATTTATAAATGCTTAAAGATTATGGTAAACATATTTAAAAATATTAAAGGGAACTCAGGAAAGTATCCTCAACCCCAATCCAAAAGTTTTAGGATCCTAGGGCAAAATTTTTTTTGGTCTGTCATTATATCGAAGAAAAAAATTTCAAAGCCCTATAGTGATAGAAGTAAAAAATTTCGGCCTCACAATGTCTAAAATAAAAAAGACCCCATATATATTAGTAAAAACAATGTTTGGGCTCCTTTCCTCCACTGAAAATTTATTTTTCCCAAATCCAGAGGCAACGACATCTCTGCCCTACTCTCCTGGGTCGAGTATGAGTATTCACGTTTTAATCTAACTGCGGTTTACATCAATAGGTAGATGGCTAGAAGAACATAACTTTTTTGAAGGGAAATATCTACTTTACCCTTTGAATTTTTTTGTAATGGCATTTACAAAAAAATCTCTCTCTGACACACAATCAACCCTATTTCTCTTGATGAGATTCGACACATAATCTTTATAGTAAATATCTATTTTACATTTTTTATGAGATTGTTATAGGAACTTTTAGTTTTTTTTACAATTTTTAACATGAAAATCCCTCAACTATTTATTTTCACCATCTTGATTTTGTCGCCATTAGTTACTATCATTTGATTTATGTTTTTTTTTTTCACTCAATCGATACGTAAAAATTTGTTGCATTTTGTGGACATTATTTTTTTCATTAAATATGATACGTTCATATCTATCTTTGTTTATTTCTTTTAACGGTTCCTTTTTTTTTATTATATATCTATAATCATTTGATGTCTTAGTTTTTCTATTATTAAATTTGACATATCTATGTTTTCTTACAGAACATCATGGCTGATCCAAAGCTTATATCCTGTTGTTTCCTAAAGGAATTGGTGCCTGAAACCAAAAAATTATATCATACGACAAAATACGGTGGCTTTCTAAAATCACGGAGTCACTAAGCTCTTCAATACTAGCTAGACTTACGACCTCACCTTTGGAAAGCTATTTAAATATTATCAAGATGCACCTTCGCATAGACATTTGTGCATTTCATTTTAACCAATATGTTGCATAAGAAAATTTATAAACTTGAAACAAAATTTAAAACGACAATAATTACAGTTAAGTATGTTGTTTATACTTTCAGTTGGATATATAATAATTTGATGTAAAAATTTGTCATTATAAATGAAGAAGATGAACATTTATTTACAAGATAAACATATCAACATTTATAGAAACTTGTAAACGTTTTTGAACATCTAAAAAAATTCTGAAACTTAACACTCAATCGACAAATAAAAACTAATAAGTTGTTGACTTTGTCACTCTATACGTATGGGACCAAACATTTTTGCCTTTTTTTCTTCATATTTTGGAATTTTCTCAATATAATTCATTTTTAATGTTCCTAAACATAATTTTTAGGATTTCGAGTTTGGGTTTAGTGTTTAGAAATTTTGGTTTTAGGTTTATGGTTTACATTTTCGAGTTTGGATTTACGGTTTAGTTGTTACCGTTACAAGTATAGGGTTTAGAGTCAGGGTTTAGTTAGAGTCAGTTATGATTCAGTTTTTATAGTCGAGGGTTAGAGTTTTGTTTCTAAGGTTTAGGTTTTAGGGTTTACTATTATTGTTTAGGGTCTATGGTTTAAAATTAGTGTTTAGAGTTTGATGTAATGGTTTAGAGTTTAGAATTAGGGTTTAAGGTTTAATTTTTATTATTGAGAGTTAATGTTTATTGTTTAGGGTTTATAGCTTAGGGTTTATGGTTTAGTTGCTAGAGTCTAAGGTTTAGTTGTTATCTTCATGGATTAGAGTTTAGAGTTAGGGTTTATAGTTATGTATTATGATTTAGGGTTAGGGTATAGTGTTTATGGTTTAAGGTTTAGAGTTTAGTGTTAGGATTTAAGATTATACTTTATTTTTTCGGGTTTAGAGTTAGGGTTTTAGGTTTTAATGAACTTATAGTTACATTGTCATAAGCATAAGTATTGGCGCCATTACCCATATAGTTATATGTATAAACACTATATTTCTATATACTCGTTGTTATGAAATTCTATCAACAATATTGTTGATCGGTAATTTTTTATATATCTCGAGGCAATGAAAAACTACACCATGACTTAGTCAACCATTTCATATCATTTATCCAATCAAGTTCTCATATATTTTTCATCGCATCCTATTAGTAATCTAATTATTTTTGAGGTTTCTCACCATAATGTTTTCAAATATTCCATTTTTCTTAACAATTTAAGATTTGAGTTTGGAATTTATGGTTTAGCGTTTAGAACTTATGATTTAGGGCTTAGGATTTCAATTTCATTAAAATTTATGGTTAAGTTGTTATATATATATATATATATACACACACGATTATGAATACAAAAAAAAGAATAACAATAACTTTATATGAAATTATGATTATCAACATGATTGCCTTTGTAAATATTGATATTATTCAAAGTTATTATTTCTGTAAACATTAGATGTTGTCCAATATTCTACAGTGTTAATGTCAGATTAGCTTTTTCGTCGATAAGGGTAGAAATGTCAGAAAATTTGAGTCTCTAATTTTGATGATTATGAATGTTACTTTCACCAATTTCAGCTTGGTCAAAGACTAGATATGCCAGCATAGATATTGTATATTTAATGCTTTGTACCAATAACGAGGATTCAACCAGCGTTGTGCGCATAATCATGTTTAATTAATAATAGTTTATTGGTCGCATATGATATGGACAGAAAATTTTTATAAATAATTATAGATTTTTGATTTTATTAAATTAACTACGATGCATTTAAGTGTATATATGTGATTTTAAATTTTATTCAATACATTTTGTATATATATATTTAAATATTGATAATAAGATTTATTTACATATTTTGCATACAATAAAAAATATTTTATTGTTTTAGCATTCGGCCCCGCTAAAAACTATAATATTAATAACATTAATCCTAGCAATGATGTTACTTTATGACTTATTAAGTTTATTATATTTGTTTGCATTTTAAGCTTGTTTTTATTTTTTTATCCGAACTCACTAGTTCTTATTTTAAGAAAAAAATTTAATTTATTGAAAATTTTAAAATAATAGATGATTTTTCTTTTAATTTTTGTTTTTTTTATTTTTCTTTTAAAAACTTTTTAATTTAATTTTTTCATTTTCATTTTTAAATTTTTTTTTTGTCAACCACACATTAGTTCACTCCCGAGTTGGATAACCAATTCGGAGGAGCGGAATCTACAAAGCTGAAATCATGGAAAAAATACGAGAGCCTCGTGCCAAGCTGTCTGCTTGTGTGTTTGTCGCGTGCGGGATATACGTCAAAGAAAAACCTGAGTAAAATTGACAGAGGTGCTGGTAGTCCTGAAGTTGCGTATGAAAGGCTGGCCAATCCTCCGGATGACGAAGAATGCTGGTAAGCTTTGCGCAGTCTGTCTGGAAGACTTGACAGTCAATATTGCGAGTATGAAGTTTTGACATCGCCCATAACAAAGCTTCCAACTCTGTATGAAGTGGTGAAAGACTCCGACGCTGACACCTTACCCCCATCAAGACTACCGAATTATCTTTGTCTGTGCAAATCCATCCTAAGCCAGAAGTGGGATTCGTTTGTTTCCAAGACCTATCTATCTGGAAAACTAAACCATCCGGAATGGTAGGGACCACAGGAGCGCCTTCCTCCTCCGATGAAGAGGTGACATGTGCTTCTTTCCAAGTTGAACAATATGTCTCTGCAATCTGTAGTATCTCATTCACATCCAAATGGACCCCTTGAAAAACCTTTTTTATTTCGAGTCTTCCAAATTATCCATAATAACCATGGGAAGAGATCATTACCGCTCGCTATCCCTGGCTCTCATTGGGTTTCGCCAAAACAAGTAGGCCATATTACTGTAAATTGACTCGGATGGGAATGCCCTCATCCTTGTCTGATCCATATAGAGATCCCAAACATGGGTAATCGATGTGCACTAAAAAAAGACATGATTAATTGTGTCCTCGACAGAACCATATCTTTTGCATATTGTGTCACACTGCACTCCTCGATGAACTAGCTCAGTAGTAACCGCCAAACTCCCTGGTATTATTTGCCAAAGAAGATGTTGTATCTTCATTGGACATTTAATAGTCCATGGGAAAGCTTTCAAAGCTTCCAAACCTGGTCCCCAACCATTATTATTGATTCGATTTATCTCCTTAGAGTTAAGGAGTTTGTAGCCCGATTTGACCGTATACTGCCCGACTTGGTATAGTGCCAAACCACATCATCGTATGTAATGGTACGGCTTGGATAGATCCCCCGAATTAGAGGACATTCATATAATAACCACCTCAACTTTTAATCTATGCTAAATTCATTTCGCAAATAATAAATTTTTGTATGATAGGTTAAATATAAAAATATTTAAAATTATTACGAAACTTAAACTTATAAATTTATTTAGATGAGATTAAATATTTTTGGTGTTGACTAAGTCATTTATTCCGTCATGAACTAAATCATATCTTATTTCTTATAATAATATTAGTCTTAATTAACCTGTCGTAGTCTGAATCATTTTTTTTTTAAATATTTTAGTTATATTCATAAAATGACGAAAATATAGTGTTTGATAAAATATAAAACTATATTATGTTTTGGAGACAATTATGTTCATAAAATGACTATACTTAAATATATTTGCAAGATGATTACAAGCATGAAAAGAAAATTATCCTCTTGTAGGGGTTGATTGGCATTGATGCTGTAAAGACTTTAATTATTTTAAAAGTTTTACAGTTAAAAATTTGACAATCATACATTTTTTTTCTTTCTTTTCTCCACAACCAAAACAATCTATTTTTTTATCTCACCACTTTTTACGTACATATTTTTAAAGTCCTATTAGTAAGACTTTTTAAATGGTTGTAGGATTTTTTAAATATATTTCCTAACTTTTAGTTAAATTAATCCTAACAAAACTTTGTAATTAGTTTACATTAAGTTATTTAGTTAAAAAAATTCACGTGGTAAGGATTAAAATATTCCAACTAATTCTATAAATAATTAAAATATAAAAAAAATTAAACCTATAAACTATTGTAGCACAATTATTTTTAGAAGATTCAATTAAATTCTTATAAATAAAGTAGATCATTAATTTTCGTCTTTCAACCTACATAACCTTTTATGTAAAAAGACAATTATTTTTTTCAACCCCAATCAAGAAGATAATCAAACGTATATTTAGCATAAAATAATTTGTAATATATCAAAAAACATATACATAAAATAATTTTCTAGTATTATAGTATCATAATAGTTTTGTAAACGAGATTCTTATTACTTATGTAGTTGAAGTTACAAAAAATTACAAGTTAATAATATTTTTTTTCAAACATGTAGCATAATATATTATGATTTAAATTCAAATTCGACATAATTTATACTTTGATTAAAAAGAAAATCAAGTTTAAATTAACAGTCATAATTCTACAGTTTAGTTACCAATCAGACTTTTATCACAACTAAAAGTAACAACCAAATTCTCTACAGTCAAAATTCTTTACAGCTTAAAGTCTTAAAAGTCTACAGCAACAACCAACAATCACAGTTCATACCAATCAACTCCTTAAATTGCTTGGCTGGCAACCATAGGAAAAACAAGACACCTTTTTTTTTAATTTTATGATAAAGGAGTAAAATTTACAGCAAATTAAAATAACAAAATAAACCAAAGAATTATTTTTTCTTAAAGAGTTTTTTTAATTAAAATCAGAAACAAAAAAATTCGTTTTTGGGATTTTTTTAATAAGAACACAAATTTAAAAAAAAAGTAAGAAAAGATAAACTATTTTTTTCTGGATTTTAGATTTTATGAGAACAAGAACTTTTTTTTTTATGGATTGCTTTTTCAATTAGAATGAAACAAAAATAAAATGGCGGAAACTCATAAAATAGAAGATATAGGTTGGACTAACACAATCTAAGGAGATAAGAGCTTTTAGCTCTGATACCAAATTCTGTAAGTTTGGAATCTGTCAAAGTTTGAACCAAAAGGATGTCAAAGTTGACAAACTTGACAGAGATAAATATATATCACCACTCAAAGATGCATAAGGTTTTGAGATAAAATCACAAACCAAATTCTTTGTGAATCCATACAAAAGACAAATGATTCAACAGTTGTATTCTAGAGGGGAATCCAATCAACTAGAATGATAAGCACACAAACAAAAGAGACCTAAGGAATCCATCTAAAGACTCAATTGAACAAAGACACAAAAGATAATACTTTTGATACTCAATAATACTTTGGTTTGTTTTTGATAAAAGAATGAATACAAATGATGGAAAAGTGATGTTTAATATAGTACATATGGCTAATTGAGACGAGGTTGAGTTGTAAGGAAAAAGAATGCGTTTTATTAACAGAGATAGTCAAGTATATATACAAGTTGTAAACACAATATTTAAATCTAGAGGACTTAATGACTTAATGAGGAAGTTATGTAGAAGATAGATGGGCTTAATCCAATACCCCTCCTCCCCCTCCACCCCCCGCAAGTTGGCATTGAGATATCTTGAATCCCCAACTTGGAAAGTAGATAAAGAAACATCGGGGTAGATAGAGCTTCGGTTAGCAAATCTGCAGGTTGTTGTTTGAGTATGTATGTGTTCTATAACAATATGTTTGTCTTGAAATGCATCACGAAAAAATGGGAATAAGATTCAATCTTTTTAGTTCGTTCATGAAAAACCGGATTTACAGTAATGTGTATTGTGGTCTTGCTACCGCAGTAGAGAGGCATCGGTTCCTCATGTGAAATTCTGAATCCATGTAGTAACTCCTTCAACCATTTTCGTTCTTTGAGGGTAAAGACCATAGAAATTTTCAGCTTCAGTGGAGGACATTGAAACCGTCTTTGCTTTCTTTTTCTTCCACGAAATAGGAGAATTCCCAAATAGTATAATGTACACACTGAGAGATCGACAAATGAGTGGGAAAGCTCCTCAGTCGGCATCACAATAAGCATTAATGTGTAAATTTGAATCCGAACGAAGTAGAATCCCTTGTGATGGATAACTTTTTAAGTACATCACAACCTGAAGAGCCTATAAAATACTTCAACTTTCCCAAATCTCTTATGTGAAAACATGTGTTGAGATAATTCTTGAAGCGTTGTAGCATAGAAATATCATTGTAGGCAATGAAAAAATCATCAACATAGTAGAATATGAAAATATATGCCGTCGTGAACATAAGAGAAGTGTCAATATATCTTTTTTGCTTTGAATAAAGCCATAGGATAGTAAGGCTGACTGCAACTTAGAGAACCAACAACGAGGTGCTAGTTTAAGACTGTAAATTGATTTCTTCAACAAGCACACTTTAGAAGGATTGTTAGTTTCGAAAACATGCAAAAGCTTTATCTAAACTTCTTCCTCTAAGTCTCCATGTAAGAATTCATTGTGACCATTCATTTGGTGGACTTCCCACTTCTTGAATGCATCAACATAAAACAACTGGAGTAAAAGTATCTGTGTAATCCAAGCCTTCTTTCTGGCGATTACCCAAAGCAACTAACCGAGATTTGTAACGAGCGATATGACCATCAGAATGATATTTGGTCCGATACACCCACTTAGACCCAATAACCTTCTTACCAGGAGGTAAATCCGCGATAAACCATGTTTTGTTAAGTTCTCAGGCCGAAACTTTATCCTTCATAGACCCATGCTAAACTTTGTCTTTAACATATTCTTGTATGAAGTAGTTTATATAGAGGAGGTTATTGCTGCAAGGAAAGTTTTATGGGATAGAGAAAAATTTTCACCCGAAATGTAATCTGAGATGGGATACAATGCATTCCTTGGACCAGAATTAGGAGAGCCTTGCGTCAAAGGCTATGTAGAAGAGCCGAGAGGGTATTCACAGGAACAATTGCAGTGTTGGTAACGTAGTTATTGAGTAAGAGAGATGGTTGACGATGTCGATGAACACAACCAAGTAAGTCTGGAAGTCCCGGAGAAGAAGATTCAAGTTTCTCGTCTTTGATGATGGAAGAAGAAGAAGGTATGTCCTCCGGAACCTACATATTGGGCGATAAAGGCACAAGTTCCCTGGGAGCTAGAGAGGTAGATTTTTGTGGTTCAGACAGAGAACGTCATAAAATGCGAAGACATAACAATCAGAGCTACTATCATCACATGATACGATTCTGTTAGTGGGACCGCCATTGTATTATGCGAGGAAGACAATGAAACAAAAGGAGATATAAAGGTATTAGCAGTTGAGAGTAGCCAATCATCAACCGCACCATCAATGTGTAAAATCAGAGGAGGAACATAGTCTGAATCGTCATTACCCAGAAATTAATCTTCAAAAAACACAACGTCTCGGTTGGAAAAGAACTCGTTACGATCGATCTCAGATAGCTGCCATGCTTTCTTCCCATAAGGATAGCCGACAAATAGAGATTTACGACTACAATCACCAAATTTATCTTTATCACGAGCATTAAGATGAATGTAGCAAAGACACCCGAAAACTCAAAGAGAGTCATAAAGATGTTTTGTGACGTGTCATAACTCATAAGGCGTCTTTCCGTCGAGTATGGTAGTAAGTGTTCTATTTACGATATGAGCAGCGTCAAAATACTTTGTCCCCATAAGGTAAGAGGTAGTCAAGCTTGAAATAAATAAGCTCTTGCGACATTGAGAATGTGTCTATGCTTTCTTTCAACACGTCGATTTTGTTGAGGTGTATCAACGCAAGAAGTTTGATGTTGTATCCCATGTTGTCGAACGAATGTCGTTAGAACCATAAACTCTGTTACATTTTTCGTGCATATTGCTTTAACGGGTTTTCCGAATTGCTTCTCACTCATAACGCATAAGTTTTTAATTAAGCATGAGACTTCAGATTTCTCAAGCATCAAATAAATCAACACAAAACGAAAAAAAATCGTCTATGATAGTGAGAAAATAGGTTGCTCCACGAGAAGATGGAGTTCTGTAAAGTCCTCGAACGTTGCAATATATTAACTTAAATGGCATAAATGCTTTATTAAAACTTTCTTAAAGACTCCTCTTGTTTGTTTGGAATGAAAACAAATCTCACAAGGACTAATTTGTTCGAAATAACCACTAACCCTAGTAAAAAGCGGCAGAGAAGATAAGACTTTATAAGAGGTATGTCCAAGCCTCCTGTGCCATAGAACTGCTTCAAAATCTTTTTCTTTGACTGAAATATTAGCACGTGCAACTGAGACTCCCGTAAAATAATATACCCCATCTCGTTCTTCACCTGCTCCAATCATGGTCCTTGTAAAATGGTCATGCAAAACACATAAAATATCGGTAAATATTGCAATGCATCTCGTATGTTTAAGCAGTTTAGAAACATATATTAAGGTGCAACTGAAGTTTGGAATATAAATGACATCCAAAAGATAATAGTCCTTGCTCAAAGATAACTTCCAGTTTTTGTAGCACGAGATAGACGACCATCTGCTAAGGTAACTGCCGAAGGAAGAATGTCTTGAACACTGTTCAAAAGAGATAAATCTCCCATCATATGATGTGAAGCACATGTATCAATAATCACATTCATAAGTTTAGTTTTACCAGACAACCGCTTGGTAGAAAGGTGAGTCTGTTGATTTTGGAGAAGATTGATCAGCTATGCAACTTGATCAGCGGTGGCTGAGCCTCTAGCAGCAGGAACCGGTGTGGTTCGAGAGATATTTTCACGACCATGACCACGTGTTCCTTGAGAACTACTTCGTCCTCCACGTCCATTAGTTCCAGAATCCAAACTGGTTGATTTTTATTGTTGTTCATACCACCAATATGGGTATCCGTGAAGTAGGATACACTCAGAAATCTCATTTCCCTTTCGGTTACAATGAGAGCAATACTAGTTTGGATAACAGCTGCGGAAATTGGCCGCAACAACATACAAAGAAGAGGATGTAGCGACTAAGTCTGATTGAACCGAAAATCTAACAAATTCATTCTTTATCTCTTTGAACGTATTGTAAGTAGATGTTGCTATTTAAGAATCAAACGAGAGTAACCAAGATTCAAATGCGGAAGTGGCTCCTCATCAATAGTTTGCGATCTAATAAAACTAAACTGTGATTTATCGAGTCCAAAGAGAAATTTATGAACTCTTAAATCCTCTCGTATTTTTCAAGAGCCACAAAAGCAGAGCAGGTACAAGTTAGAAATGATTTAAGATTTTGAAAATCTTCCCAAAGTTTCGAATGTCTTCCGTAATATTCCAAAACAGATTGCCCGTTTTGCATGCAGTTAGCTATTTCTTCTTTAAGGAGATGCTTTTGAACTTCATTCTTCATGGAAAATCTTTGGCAAAAAGACTCCCAAAGCTTTAAATCAGGAACGTGAGAGACAGTCGACCTGACCTTATGATCGATGCACATACAAATCCAACCCACTATCATGACATTCGTCACTGTCCAACGAGCAAGTTTAGGATTTGATTCTGGTTTAGTGATTGGGCCATCTAGGAAACCGATTTTTTGCTTGACTTGTAGAGAATTCCACAGTTCAACTGCCCACTATGAAAAATTGTCACCTCGGATAAGAAAAAGAGTTATTAAAGCTCCAAGATTGTCCGATGGATGTAAGGTATAAGGAGTATCGATTGGATTGTTTTGTCATAAGAGAGAAGTAGGTTCAACTCCAGTTCCGGTGGGGAAAGTTCTGATTCAAGATATGCCAATAGGAGGTGTAGATAGTGGTGAAACCATACCTTTAGGTTAGAGGTAGTTGATTAAAGCTGAGAAGATTTATTGAAGGGTAGAAGATGAGTTTGAAGGTAAAAACAGAGAAAAAGACTAGTTTTCGTAGTAAAAGAAGTTTGTAGCGAAGTAATATTTAGGATTTCAACCCTTGAGCTCTAATACCATGAAACGAGGTTGAGTTGTAGGAAAAAATATGCGTTTTATTAACAGAGATCGTAAAGTATATATACAAGTTGTAAAAATCTAGAGGACTTAATGACTTGATGAGGAAGTTAGGTAGAAGACAGATGGGCCTAGCCCAATACTAATGTCTACTTAAAACAAAAGGAAAGAAAATAATGTTGCATTTAAATGCATGATCGTTGGTATCTTGGTTAATCATGGAAAGTTGAAAGTGCCCTTGTATGTTGAAAATTTGAAGATGTTTCCATGATCACTAAGTCTTTTAAAATTCTTCTTTAGCTTTAAAAATAAGAATATTGCTAGTGATGCATTAAGTCATCATTGGAACCTGATGTTGGTAAGTTGTGATATTAAAAGGACCAAGATTGAATCCCCATGATCCAATGGTTGAGAATAGAGCTGGATATTCATGTAGGAGTCTCATGTTGTATTTGAGACTCTCCTGGTTGCCAAACATATGACTCCAATTTTGTAATTCCATAAGGTTTTAAATAAGATAAGCATAGAGTCATTTGACTTGGAAATTGAATATTTCTTTGATCGGAGATGTTATTGATCTAAAACCAAGTATCTGTAATGCTATGATGAGTCAAGAGTTCATAGAAAATTGTTTCATAGCTTAATTCCTTCCAATTTGGTTGCAGTCCTATAATGAATGTACACGTGTCCAAGTCAGGTACATTCTGGTTCTTTTGATTTGAAATTTGGATAAAAATTCGTCTTTTGAGCTCCGATTGGGTTGATTCCACTTGAGGTGAGGCACAATTGATTTACTTTTCTAGAAGACGTTAGCTTGTTGTTTAGATCTTACAATTTGGTAAGGTATGATCTTTTGAAAGCACATATATCATTGTAGAGTCCCATATGACTTGAACATGCATTTCGGTTAGGCTCTGGTCTAGTTGTTGGTTTAATGATAGTATGCACATTTTCAAAGAATGGAAAATACACGTTCGTTTAGGATATATGGTGGCCTGAAGTGGTAGAGATAGCTTTGTTGAATTTAAGCTTTTAGTGGCACAAACCTGGAGGGTAGAAGCCTTTGAAAATCTAGCATTTTCTATGGCAAATAACATCAGGTTGTTTACTTGTAAACACGAGACTCATGAATCAGGGAATAAAATATAACATTTCTTATCTGAGATGTGGATATGATAAGTAAACCATAAATCATGTGCTTTTTGAGTGACTTCCGGCTTTGCAAAACGTAGACTTTATCTGGTATACAATCAATATATAGTTTTCCAAGATTTTCGGTTTTGTCAAACTTAGATTATTTGTATTGGTATGTCCCTCAAGAGGATATTGACGATGTGAGATTAGGTGTATTCCCACGGATTTTGTGGTTTGTATATGTTACTTAAAGTTTACTTAAATCTCTTACATACTAGTACGGTTTTTAATGGGTTTAAAGTCTAAAGTATAGATGTTTTAGGAAATCGGGTTTTTGAGACTATAAATATAGGTCTTAGGACTTTGTAATTGTTATTCACACAATTAATAAAGAAATCTTAAAGGATGTCTTCCTTAAATTTGTTTCTCTCTACGATTTAGCTTTTCACATCAGATTTTAACTCGTGATTATTAACAACAGTCTGGAAGACGAAGAACGAGAAAGTTTATAAAAAAAGAATAAGCTTCTAGCAGATGTGTTAAAACATATGTGCATGTGAGGTGAGAGCATCGAGAGAGGCTAGAAAAAACTTGTTTGTCCAACGCGTAAGACAAATCATACTATAACTCATGTGCAGATTTGCCAGATTGATGGTTCATGGAAAGCTGATGTCTCCTTCTCATGTGTTGGGTTGCTTTTCCTATAATACACTTACAAATTTTGTGTTGGTAGGAGCTAGAGGCAGCGTCACAATCTTTCACATGTACATACACATGTGTGNGTAGATAAGACATTTTCACAAGTACTCGTTTTTTAGCCTAATGACTTGTCAATGATACTGTTATTAGGGACGATTTAATATAAAATATTTAAGAATTTTTTGAGTTTAATATAGTTTCTTTAGATGAAAATTTTAAATTTCAACTAGATTTTGACCCGCACTTTGAAAGTGCGAGATTCATTTTTTAGTATAATCTAATAAAAAAGAAATATAGAGTATATGATTTTTTTTATAAATAAACTACAGTAAAGAAAAAATACTTTCATTATTGAAATGTATTAACGATATGGATTATCATGTCAAAATGAAAATTAATTTCTACTACCATATATTTATATCACGGGGCTAAACATTCAATTCATTTATGTTATCATTGTCAGATTTCTTATTGTATAACTCATTATAAAGAATTTATAAATACATAATAATTCACTATTTTAAAAGTTCCCGTAAGTTTATTTTCTTTATCTATATATATATATATATTAATTTTTATGAGTGAGACATGCAATGTTTATAAATCAGACCGAGTTTAACCGTAAACCGGAAACATAGCCAGCTTGATTTAATAATAAATCCAAAAACCGGTTAAGAGACCGAATTAAACTGGTAAAAAACCAGAACCGACGAACCGTTAAACCGGATTCAAACTGGATTCAATTCTTAAACATTAAATTTATTTTATTTTATTAATTATTATAGTTTTTTGGACAAAGTCGAAAGCTTAATTTTCAAATATTATGATTTTAGTTTTTTTTAATATTTTAAGATAATATTTTTATTCTCGACTATAATATTAGTTTAAAATAATAGAATTTTTCTCAATTATAGTATCACTCGAAAAAATATCTTTAAATCTGGTTGAATCAGATCGAATGACATCAACTCACGACTCTTAAGTTATCCAGTTTAGTTACAAACCATTTTTTGTAATTGTTAATAAGTGAGCTTAATTTTAAATATTATTTTTTAGAAAATTTTAAAAATTAAATAAATAATCATTTGCTCATTAACTAAATTAACTAACTAAACTAATGGATTGAATAATCAAATTGTTAGGCAATATATTAGAGTGTATAATTAATATTAATATAAGAGTCCAAAATTGGTAATATCACACGTAGATAAAGGTTGTGCTTCTGTTTTAATAGTATATACTAGATTTTGATCCGCGCTTTCATTTGTATGGTATAATCTAATACGAAAAGAAATTTAAAGATGATATGAATTTTATTATAAATAAACTATAGTAAAACACAAAGACATTCATTACTGAAACATGTTAACGATATGAATTGTCGATGTCCAAATGAAAATAATTTTTTTCTACCATATATTTAAGTCACGGATTAATCAGTTATACGATTATAAAGTCAATTCATTTCTATTATAGTTGTTGAATTTCTTATTGTATAACTCATATAACGAATTTATAAATACACAACAAGTTCTTATATTAAAAGTTTTCATAATTTTAATTCATTTATATTTATATTTTAGTTTTTTTTCTATGAGTGATATGCAATACTTTTAAAACTGGATTGGTCTGGATATCGGACGGGTTCGACTACAAACCGGAGACATAGCAAGGTTGTGTCAATAATAAACCCAAAGAAAATTAGACCGCTGGAAATACTAGATTAAACCGGTAAAGAAATAGAAACCGACGAACGCTTGCACCGGTTTCGAACCCATAAATTATCTTAAACATGAAATTTAATTTATTTTATTAATTATTATATACTATTGACTTAAATTGCACTTTTAGATTTAAAATATTATTATTTTAAATGTATTGTTTGATATTTAAGATACTATATTCTCAACTATAATATTATTTGTATAAATATCATTAAACCCGGTGGAATCATATTGATCCACGACCCAAAAATTACCACTTCGATTGTCGGTTCGATTTTAAAAACATTGAGTATTATACATGTTTAATCATTTTAAAAATGTTATTTTGTAATTGTTAATTACTAAAGTAGATTTTAAATTTTTATAAGTATTTAAAAAAATGAAAAGATAATTATTCACTAATTAACTAAATTAATTACATATATTAATGCAGTGAATAATCAAGTTGTTAGGCGACATATTAGGGTGTATAGTTAATATTTATATAAGAGTTCAAAATTAATAATAGACTAATGGAGGTAAATTCCATTCTACCAAGTCCGGTTTGAATAACCAGAATATTGAACCAGGAGTGGGTTATGGGCTGAGAAGGCTCATAGCGGAATCAAGGGGAGTGCAAGAGGAGTGCGGACCACAAAAAAGATAAGGGCCCATTTCGCTAAGTCAACAACATAGTCAACATGATCGGATGACATTAATTCACACATTGATGAAGGGGATCGCAAAGAGAAAGGGAAATTTTCACATTGTTGACACATAAACCACTCTTGTACTTGATCATACTAGCTCATACATTGTATTACGTTGATTCAACAATTCATTCAATAAAATCATCCCGCTTTCGAATATTTTCATTGCAAATTATACACCTCAGTTCGGAATTGGATTTTGAGATCCATCAATTGGTGCTAGAAGGAGGAGGATTCCGCTCTGCTACATTTGAATTCCACAACCGAACCTCAGGTAAATCTGTACCTAGTTCTGTTCCACTTTTTACCCGGTCGTTTTTTTTTCTTTTGGTGATTTCAGGAAATCATGTCTGGAAACAACGGAGAGAACAGGAGTGATGGCACACTACCACCACCTTTGCTCGACGACGGGGTCCAAGATCCGGTACCCTAGGTGGTCAACGTGCAGGAGGTGTTGGCTCAACTACCATAAAATATGCAAGAAATCTTTGCCTTTCTCGTGAAGGCAAACGAAAGGCAGGAGGAATAAGAACGGCAGTCGAGGTAAAGGCTAGAAGAGTTGGCTCAAACCCAAGCTACTCAACAAGCAAGGTTGAATTCTCTGTCATCACAATCACCTCGGGGGCTACAAGATCTAGCCACCCGACCTGACCACAACGGGATGAACACCGACCGAAGATCAAGCGATTGTCATACACCAGGGCGACAAAAGTCAAAATTAGGGGGAGCACACGCGCAGACGGATGCCGAGCTCTTAACGCTGAGGCAGACCCTTGCCCAAGCAACGACCAAGCTCCGCACAATGCAATCCCAGATCCCCAAAGCAACCAACGCGGCACCTGAAGTCAACAAAGAGATAGAGGAAACACAAAAGACCCCATTCACACACCGCATGATAAATGAGACCATACCAAGCATCAAGCTTAAGATTGCACCTTATGAAGGGAGAACCGACCCCCGAGCTCACATGACGGCTCGGGGCAAATAACAAAGATGCTGGATATTGCCAGA
The DNA here is from genome assembly GCA_900406275.1 of Anastatica hierochuntica. Lineage (NCBI taxonomy): Eukaryota > Viridiplantae > Streptophyta > Magnoliopsida > Brassicales > Brassicaceae > Anastatica > Anastatica hierochuntica. The sequence continues at coordinate 18,637 of OVAN01003468.1, forward strand.
TCTTTGTCGAAAATCTGTCAGGAGCTGCTCTTAACTGGTTCTCGCGCTTGAAGGCCAATACCATCAACAACTTCAATGAATTATAAACGAACTTCATTAAGCATTATTCGTTGTACATCGAGAAGGGAGCTTCGGATGCCGACCTCTGGACCATGTCGCAAAAGAAGGACGAGTCCTTACGGTCATTCTTAGCTAGATTCCAATAAGTAATTTCCAACATCCTCGTGAGCGACAAGGCATGAATCGCAACGCTAAGGAACACCCTCTAGTATAACTCTCGCTTCCGGGAGGATCTGATGCTGAACCAACCTGTCTCCTTGGAAGATGCGCTTCACCGAGCTTCGAGATTTGTTCAAATCGAAGATGAAAAGAGGGCGTATGTAGAGAAATACGCAACGACCTCAAAGCCGACTTCCAAAGAAAAGTCAAAGGAGGAAATACCCGGAGACCATCTGGGAGTTCCCGATCTGACGGTAACTCAGCCAAGCATAGATCGTACCAGATCTCGGGGGCAAGGAATCAAGATAGGAGTACGGGAGCAAGCTTTAGGCCACGGTCCAACATTTGGACCTGTAGTGATGGAGCTAAGGCATCAGAAAAATATTGTGAATACCACAAGGCCACAGGTTATACAACGGAAGAATGCCATGGCTTTAAACAATACTTGTTTAACAAATAAAAGTCGGAGGAGTTAGCCTAGAAGGGTGACCTACCTGCACAAGCGCGATACCACACTAGCACAGATCCCTCAAAGCGGGATAGAGAAAAGTGGAGCCCGGAGATTGCAAAATCGCCAACGGCTAGGAAACGAATCGATATGATAATGGGAGCAAACCCGTTCTGCAATGATTCGGTCCGGTCCATCAAAAGCTACGACAGACGAGTAAGTTCGGTAACTGACGAAATGCAGGTAGCGGTGCTACATGACATAGTTTTAACATTTTCCGACCACAAGACAAGGCACGTCGATCATCCACACAATGATGCCCTAGTGTTGGAGCTGATATTGGAGGATTGCGAAATAGCACAGGCTCCTATCGACCCCGGGAGCACGGTGAACGTCCTCTACAAAAGAACATTTGACAAAATGGAGCTCGCTGAAACCCGGATTAGAAAAGTCAAAGAAACCTCTAACGACTTTCAGGGAAGCAACCACGATGTCAATAGGAATAATCGAGCTCGGTACATACTTAGGGGGCATCAAGATGGAGACACAATTTACAGTCGCGGATGCTCCAGACGTATTACAACATAATCCTCGGCACTCTGTGGATCCATTCGATGCGAGCTGTCCCATCAACTTACCACCAGTGCATCAAATTTCCCACAGACATAGGGTAGTAACTATGCACGGAAATAAATGAACTGCACGATTGTGTTATGACATCGAGAATAAATTACGCAGAACCCAGCCGCAACGACCATTGCAGATCCAAGCCCTGGACACATGTGAAGCAATGAAAAATCAAGCTGAACCAAGCAGCCCCGAGTTAGGAAAAGTAAGACAGGTCTGCATCGATCCCAACAACCCAAATCATTGTGTGGGAATTGGAGCGACTCGAAAAAGAGATTTTCAAAGAGTTGGTGGCTTTCCTGAAGCAAAACAAACATACTTTCGCATGGTTGATAGACGACATGACGGGGATAGGGATAGACGTAACGTTTCACGAGTTGAACGTCGACCCGACCTACAAACCTGTCCGTCAAAAGCGCAGGAAGCTCCGAACTGAAAGAGCTGAGGCGGTCAACACGGAGGTAGATCGGTTGCTAAAAGTTGGGTCGATCATCGAGGTCAAGTATCCTGATTGGCTGGCGAACCCCATGGTGGTAAAGAAGAAGAACAGGAAATGGCAAGTATGCGTGGATTTCACCGACTTGAATAAAGCATGCCCGAAGGATAGCTTCCCTCTTCCGCACATAGATCGGTTGGTGGAAGCAATAACGGGCGATAAGCTGCTCTCCTTTCTCGACGTTTTCTCAGGACATAATCAAATACTCATGCATCCCGACAATAGAGACAAAACGGCATTCGTAACGGATAGAGAGTTGTACTGTTACAAGGTAATGCCATTCGAGTTAAAGAATGCTAGAGCAACCTACCAAAGGTTAGTCAACAAAATGTTCTCCGAACAGCTCGGTAAAACCATGGAGGTGTATATCGATGACATGTTAGTCAAGTCGTTATGAGAGGATGATCACGTTGGACATCTCAGAGAATGTTTCTCTATCCTTAACAAATACGAAATGAAGCTGAACCCGACGAAGTGCACATTTGCCGTCACTTTAGGAGAATTTCTGGGGTACTTGGTGACGCAATGCGTGATCGAGGCAAACCCTAAACAACTTTTCGCAATACTTAACATGCAGTCGCCAACCTCTGTGCGAGACATCCAGCGCCTAACGGGCCGAATAGCGGCCCTAAGCAGATTTATTTCCCGCTTCACGGATAAATGCCTTCCGTTCTACTAGAAATTGCGGTCAAACAAGAAGTTCGAATGGGACGAATCATGTGAGGTAGAATTTCAACAATTAAAGGCATACTTAACCACACCTACAATATTATCCAAGCCTGAAACCGGTGAAGTACTATATCTGTACATAGCAGTCTCCAGCTCGGCGATCAGCAGCATCCTAGTCCGGGAAGAAAGCAACGAGCAAAGGCCCATTTTCTACATAAGCAAATCTCTGGCGGACGCGGAAACTAGGTACATGATGACGGAAAAACTGGCGCTAGCAGTGGTAACATCGGCAAGAAAACTCCGACTGTATTTCCAATCTCACTCCATCACAATATTATCAAACCACCCAATCCGAACTATTTTACACAGCCCCGTGCAATCAAGGCGACTAGCCAAATGGGTCGTAGAGCTAAGTGAGTATGATATCGAGTATAAATCACGAACGACGCTCAAGTCACAAGTGCTGGCTGATTTCCTCATAGAGACCACATCCGAGGAAAGCCAAGGATCGGAACCCGAAGCGGCATGGAAACTTCATGTGGATGGGTCATCATCCTAAATGGGATCCGGAACAGGCGTACAATTCATCTCCCTTATAGGCAAAGCCCTAGAGCAATCCTTCAGGTTGGCATTCTCAACGTCGAACAACGAGGCGGAATATGAGGCCCTTCTCGCCGGGCTCCGACTAGCAAAATTCGACAAAGCCAAGAAACTAGAAGTTTTATGTGATTCACAGCTTGTTGCCAACCAGTATAATGGTGAGTATGAAGCTCGTGACGACAGGATGGCAACATACCTCAAGCTGGTACGTGAAGAGGCAGATACATTCGACAACTTCACGTTGACCAAAGTGCCGTGGAAGGAAAACTCAGCAGCGGATGCGTTGGCTGCACTAGCTTCGACATCACTAGCTTCGACATCACAAGAATTTCCTAGCCGCGTGATACCGGGGCAAACCTTAACACAATCCACTATTACCGATAGGCCAACAAGTCGAGACCTCGACAGCCATAGGACCGACCTTGAGCAAGCACGAACCATGGCCCTCCACGAGGATGACTTAGGGGAAGATCCAGAGGCCCACACCCTCGAAGGTCTAGATGAAGGGGAAGACTGGAGAACGACTATCATGGGGTACATCAAGGATGGAACCGTACCCGAAAATAAATGGCAAGCGCGAAAACTAAAGCAACGGAGCGCCCGATATTCAATGTTTGAAGATAAGTTATACCACAAAAGCGACACCGAGATCCTCTTGTATTGGATGCACGGCGACGAGGTTCGCCAAGTCCTCAAAGAAGTCCATTCCGAGGTCAATGGTAACCATGCGAGCGGGAGATCGCTAGCGCAGATAATCAGAGATCAAGGCTACTATTGGCCAACTATGGAGCAGGATTGCCTAGCGTATGCTCGAAAGTGCGAAAAGTGCCAGAGATATGCCCCAACAATCCATCAGCCAACCGAGCTAATGAAGTCAGCAGTGACGCCATATCCGTTCATGAGATGAGCAATGGATATAGTCGACCCTTTGCACAAGTCGGATAAAAAGCAATATTTTTTTGTGCTCACTGACTACTTTACAAAGTGGGTAGAAGCCGAGACATACGAAACAATAAAAGATCGTCAAGTGATAGATTTCTTGTGGAAGAATATCCTCTGCCGACATGGGGTCCCTTACGCCATCGTGACAGAAAATGGGACACAGTTCACCTCCAAAGACTTCAAACATATTTGCGTTGTCTACAACATCATGATCCAGTACTCCACACCTCAAAACCCACTAGGAAATCTGCCAAGCGGAAGCAACCAACAGAAGAATAATTAAAGGCCTCAAGAAGAGGCTAACATCTAAGAAGGAGAGCTAGGCCTTTGATCTCGATGGCGTACTATGGTCACACCGAACCACTCTACGATGTGGAACCCAGTAGTCCCCATATTCCTTGGTCTGCGGAGTCGAAGCCGTCATACCCACCGAATTACGGGTACCAACCCTACGACGGTAGGTCCTTCCGGAAGATTAGTGGACAAATGACGAGATGCTGCGTAACAACTTAGACACCATAGAGGAGTAAAGAGACCTTGCTTTTGTCCGTCTTCAAGATTATCAGAACCAGGTGGCGATATATTACAACAAAAATGTTAACCCACGAGCTTTTCAATAGGGCGATCGATCATTACGAAGAGTGGTGCAAAATATGTCGGAGTACCGAGATGGGAAGCTCGACGCCAGTTGGGAAGGCCCGTATAGTGTGACTAGGGTTGTCAAGGCGGGGATTTATGAGCTCTTTTGCATGGATGGCACGCAAGGGCCTCGCCCTTGGAGCTCGGTCAATCTAAAGAAGTATTACTACTAAAAAAAACAACCGGTTCCATGAACCTATCAATGTAATCGAACTACGACATGACTTGATCCCTCCGGGGTATGTAGGCATCCCGACTGTGGGTACAACTGTTATATTAAATAAAATATGTATACAGAGTTGTTGAGTTGTTCTCAACATTCTCATTTTCCCGAGCTTTTCAAGCTTTTACACGTCGGTGTCCTGGCTAGGCTACCCGACCCAGTTGCGCATTTTTCATAAATGTCTTGGTGAAATGACACTTTGATTTGGAATTAAAACCTTTATATGGTTTCGTCCCAATTTAGTATAAACTTAAGCATACTAACGACAGCATGGCCATGCCCGCAAAAACACTTACATGTCAAATTCCGAATATTGATTTGGAATTTAGGAGTGTGGCACAGGTTAAGCCAGCACCAAACTGCACCTAGACGTCTCATCTGTTGGCAGGATAAGCTGGAGTCCTTCTCCGCGCTTATAATCACCACTTCTTGGAAGGGAGAAATGTTAGTTAAGCAAGAACTAACGAAAGAGGGCCCTCATACTCCGTAATCTCAGATAAAAGGTTTTTTCCAGCGGAAGATGATAAGAAAAAGAAAGCATATAGCAAGTTCGTGAGAAGGGTTGCGAGGATTAAGCTAAAAGCAACAACACGAACGGAAACAAAAAGCGCAAAGCACTAAACAAAACAATTTACGCCTAAAATAAGAGCCCCAAGGGCACAAAGTTGTGGATTAAAACCCTCCTGGGTACACATAGTCAAAAGTTGAGGCCCACCCGGGCGTACAAGCAAAAAAATATAAGTGAACTAGGAAAATCATTTTTTGAAAAAGCCACAAACGGCCTACTCTTGACCTTTCGATAGCTCGGAGGCGAGGCTAGGAGAGATGGTCGTGGAATTGGACCTGAACTGGTCAAATTGAAGAGCTGTAGAAGCAGAAGGAAGGTCACTAGTGGCAGCAGGGGTCTCCATGACAGGCGCAGTTGAGGGACCAGGAGCCGGAGTTTGCATGGCTGAGTCATTAGCCGTGGACCAACAAGAGCAGCCAAAGTAGACCCGCTGGAGCTCTCGAAGACTGGAGAGACCCTAAGATCCTTCTCGAGGTCAAGCTCAACGACGTCCATCTCGTTGAGTTCGGCTTGGAAGCTTTTGAGTGCGTCATTCATTTTCTGCCCCTCGACATCCAGATCGGGAACCTCCTAAACTTTGAGTTTTGCCAGCAAATTTGCACGACTCCGGGGCTGCGATTGCAGAAGAGCGTTTTCCTAAACAAGGTTCAGGTCCTTAATCACTCGCTAAATTATTTCAAACCGAGCCTTGTACTTAGCCACCGCCTCTTTCCGAGTTTTCTTGACAGCCTTCCGAGCTCCTCTTTCACCCCGCACCTTTTTGCCTGGAGGTATCTTCGGTGAAGATGGCAGCAAAATCCGATTTCCAGGCTAGCTTGGTCATCTTCTTCATAGACGCCTCCAGCTCCGCAGTCAGCCTCTCCTCTTCTTTTTGAGCATCACCCCTATCTTTCTGCAACTTGTTGAACAGCTCGATTTCCTTCTTCTTTGCCTCCTCGAGGCCAGCCTTCAACTGGTCAACTTTTCCCTTGGCCTCTTCCTGAAAGACCTTCAGCTGGTCTTGGGCCTGGGATAGCGACGACCTCAATGCTAAGTTGCCAGCTTTGACCTCAGAGATCTTTCTAACGAGTTCTTTGTTTTTGAACTCGAAATCCAAGACAATATTGACGGAGCTGGAACGTTTTCCATGCTCAATCTTCAGGTCATGGTAGTCTTTGTTTACCGCTTTCTTAAGCTCCTTCAATTCTGCCTCGTACTCCAGGCGGAGGCGGTTGGTCAAGCCCGCTCCCTGGGACTAAAGGAGAAAAAAGTTAAGACTAAGGAGCGCAATTACCAACATCAGGATGATGCCGACCCACAAAACTAGGAAACATTACCTCTACATTCTGGGCATAGAGCTGTTGGTAGGTGGCGGAAGGCCCTAAGAGCCTCTCAAGGAGGATCGATCCCCATCAAGATGAATACTCCGGCAGAGGGCCTCAGCGGCGGCTCTATCTTCTATAAGGGGAGAGAGCCCGACAAAGCCGAAGTTAAAGGCATAGTCTCCCAGCTCCTATTGGGAGTCGGGTTGGGAAGAGAAGGTCAAGGGCTTGGCATCCTTGGGAAGTCTTTTGTCTATCGGCTTCTTAGACTCTGACCTCTGCAGGTCGGATGATCTCTTTTCTTCCGATCTCGAGCTGTCGGGGGATTTCCCGTCGTCAGTCCTCTGCCTCTTCGCAGAGTCAGTAGGGGTAGGGGTGGTCCTTTCCTTGGAGTCGAACTCATTACTCCCGGTGAGAGTCAAGGATGAAGCCTTCTTGGTGGAGACATCTTTGGATGAGAAGTCTTTGCTCTTTCGGTTTTCCGTAGAGTCCGTGGCTTTTGTAAGAACAACATTTCCCTTGGAAGCTACGGGAGGATCTTCAACACCCCTAGGTGGAATAGGAGGAGGCGCCATCAGCCCGGGCGTAACGGTGGAGCTGGGACTCGCAGAGGGCTTCTCCAAGGTCCCCCTAGGAGATCACCGAATATAGGGGGAATGAGCTCGCGGTCCTCAGGAAGGTCGGCGAGTTGGACGTGGGCACACCCCTCCCGTTCAAGCTAGTCCTTTTCCGCCCACAGCCTGGCTGTCTCTTCCTCTTCGGCCTTTTCCCTAGCAGCTTTCCCTTCAGCCGCAACTTTTTCTTTTGCCGCCTTCTGGTTTGTAGCTCGGGCACTTTCCGTTTTCTCAGCAGCAGCTCTTTCCCTTTCAGCCCTCCTGCGAGCAACTTCTGCAGCTCGCTGTTATAGGTTCGGGAGCTGGACTATTGGGAGCACCATCTCAGCAGGAGGACGAATGCGAAGAGGAGGAGGAGGAGGTGCTAGGTTCTTTTCCCTCGCCGCTAGGACAACAATAACGTGAGCAATGCAGGTCGAGTTGAAATGGACCCAAGCTTTGTTATCAACCCTTTGCAGTGCAGCAAGGTCTTCTCCTAAGTTCGAAAAGTCACGCGCTTTCTTGGGCTCAGGATGAACTGCAAAATCGAAAAAGGGGTGAGTTAGTATCAAGATCCAATCAAAACTTGCCAAGCACGGATGACCTAAAGAGGTCGCATACCAGCCTCAAGATTCCACAGCCTGCATGTGGATTCGGCAAAGCGCTCAGGGAGGGACTTGGAGTCAGCAAGGAGATAGAAGTAGGCCTGTTCCCAGTTATCAACCTTGCTCTCCGGAAGTTTAACCAGCTGGGGGCGACCAGAAACGTAAAATTACCCCGATTTATTGGTGTTAGGCTCAAATGAGTAAAGGTTTTTCAGTAGCTGAACGCCTAGTCTGACGTTGGCCTCAGTCGCGACGACCAAGAGCACTAAGATGGCCCTGATACTTCCGACGGTCAACTAGGAGATAACAATTTGACGACGACGGCAGTACAATACCAAAAGGTCATGAAGAGGGAAACAAAGTCGAATACTGAGGAAATAAGACTCGTAGACACAAAAGTACCCCAGAGGGGGAGTCCAGGATCTTTCATCAGTGGTTGGAATCTGGATGACCACCGTGTCAGGAATCTCAAACGATTCCCTTAGGGACTGTATGGATTCCGCAGTTCTTGTCATAGGAGCAACATCGAAGAACTCCGTCATGCCGACAATGGCGATTGGGACTGCAGGGACATCGGGGAGCTCTACTTCTCCTAGGAAGTCGTCATCGTCCAGCAAAGCCCGCGAAATATCGCCTCCCCTAATAGCGCCAGGATCTGAGCGGTGAAAAGGCTTAATAACGGGAGGCGAATCCGGCGAAGGCCTCTCTCCCGGTGACTCGAGGGTTTCCCTAATAACGTCGGAAGAGGAATAGGGGCGATTCGATGACCTTTTGCAGACAAGCTAGCTTCAGGGTCCATTGTAGCCACTTACAGAAGTAATCGCAGCAGAGGAAGAGGAAGAAGATGCGGAGAAGCAAAACGGAAAGGCAGACAGCGAAACAACAAAAGAAAATAAAAGCCAGGGAGAAAAGATTCAAGCACTAACCTTTTTTGCAGGGGAAGCTGAAGCGTAGAGAAAGAAGGAAGCGAAAGGTCACACCTTTTAAATGACACGTCTCTCACCGATGACGTGGGCGGCGAAACTGTCGCAGCGAGACCCACATTAAATCAAATCTTTTTGTGAGAAATCGGTCAAGTCATGGAAACCCGGTTCAGAAAGGGCAACTCATATTGACCTCAATCAAATCCGAATCCAATCGAATACTTTCACAAACAAACTAAAGGAGAAAACTGGAACTTTGATTAAAGACCCGAGTATTCAAACAGGATTTGGTTCTTCCAAATTTCTAAACCTCTCCAGGAATAATTGCTTAAAAATCCAGCTCATCGGGTCCCTAATCAACTTTCCTTGGTGAGTTTCAGGTGGGAGAGCTCTTGATGTAGGTAGATTTCACCCTACCAAATCCGGTTTAAATAACTAGAATATTGAATCAGGAGTGGGTTATGGGCCGAAAAGGCCCATAGCGGAATCAAGGAGAGTGCAATAGGAGTGCAGGCCACAAAAAAGGGAAAGGCCCATGTCGCTAAGTCAACAGCAGAGTCAACAGGATCGGAAGACATTAATTCACACATTGATGAAGGAGGAATCTCCAGACAAGATCTAGCAGCAGTTATGATATGCTCGACGCATATAAAAGGAGGAAAGAGATCATAAAGAGGAAGGGAAATTTTCACATTCTGGACACAAAAACCACTCTTGTACTTGATTATACTAGCTCATACATTGTATTACGTTGATTCAACAATTCATTCAATAAAATCATCTCACTTTTGAATATTTTCACTGCAAATTATGCACCTCGGTTCAGAATTGGATTTTGAGATTCATCATAGACAATGTTGTGTGTTTCTGTTTTAATAGTATAGAGAAGACCGACAATAAAAAAATTTATATGTATAGTGATAAAGTTTCACTTATTGAAACACTTATTTCATATGTGTTACTAATTATGTGTGTAAGTGATTGTATCGCACTACAATGATATAATATGCTAAGATAGTCAACTTCACAATGATATTGAAAACAATATCAAAATGTTTCAGTAACTAATTAGCTAGTAATCACTGGACGCGTATATATAATAGTAACAAGTCTTTTTTATTTGCTAGAATAGTATTAGCCGCCTTTTTTTATTCTACTATGCACCATGGATATTGACTACTATGCGACTGAAGCTATTTCTGTTTTTAATTAGATTTATCTTGAGTCGATCGAAGTATATTTTTTTTTTTCATCTAAAAAGATTTATTAAACTTAAACGAAATTTGATACAAAGCCGGCAAAGAGATTCACCCTTTCCGGAACCAAAAGCCGACGGATTACAGGATATCCCCGGAGCCATAAAGAGGAAAATATCGAAGAACATAAAACATTACACACCGAAAGTAAAACACAAAGAAGATGGACTAAAAGGATCTAAACAAAGATAAATATTGAAAGAGAAGAAACCGGATTCGATCAGAGGAGAAATGGAGTTGAGCAACTCAAGCCT
>OVAN01003469.1:0-25002 GCA_900406275.1 Anastatica hierochuntica
GTGTGCTCAAATAAGCTAGTTTGATACCTTAGGCTACCAACCGAACTTTCTTACTCTTATACAATTGCTTCGATTTTGTGTCTAGCGGTGTGCTGCAAGTCTTCTTTATTGATGAAATTGAGACCTCCGTATAACCATAGGTTATTTCCAGCACACTCTCGGATTGTTCTTAACTCCGTCAGATAGTAATTCTGCTCAAAAGAGTTAGGAGGCGCTTATTCTTAACAATCAGTTGTCTTATTACCTAACAATTCGGTAGCCTACCTCTTTCCTTGGTGCTCAGTGAAAGTGCTCTCTTTGTTTGGTAAGTATTCTTATCTCATCACTACTCTCTATTTTCTAATGCTAGTGGGGGTGCTGCTTCCTCCCCTTAGGGAAAAAACATTCCTATGAAAAGGGGTTTAGCTGACAGAGCTGATTCCCATGCCAGCTGACAAGAGGAACTCATTGGAGGAAACTCTAAGTCCATTCCAAGATCTCACCTCACGTATGCGCCTATAATATGGTACTCATCTTAGGGCCCAGGAACTTTGTCTTCAAGGGGCCCCGATTCTGGGTTAGCTGTCTAAGTCCTTTGCCTCGCCTATTGTGGGAACCGAAATTCTCACTGTCAATGATATGTGGTTCAAGGATTCTCTGTGGCCAAAAAGTGACGAGATCAGTCGATGAATTCGAGAATTTAAGTTAAGATTACGAAATATAAACTGCGACGACAATAAGATGGAAATCGTGAGTAAGTTAGATACGAAAATAGACTGCGATATCGAAGTAAATAAGATTCAAAATACGAAACGAAGATGAGACAAGATGGAATCAATACAAAATAGATTGTGAAGCGAGATGCATTATAACAACGATAAAGTAACATGATTCAGATAAGTAAAACGTGAACAAAGAAAAAATCGAATACTAAAGTAAATCGTGGATCTAAACAGAATCGTAAACGAAGAATAGTGTGAACGTAAACGAAGAACAAAACGTCAAACAGTTAACGAAGAAAGTAAAGAGAATCTTATTTGAATTCGTGTCTGAGCGTGCGCAACCGGTGTTTAAGCCTTGGCCGCAAGATCTGCTGGCGAATAATCCCTAGAACTACAGCGTAGACTCGTTACCTAGTTGAGACGGAGCTCGCTAACGAATACAGAGATAAGAAACCCTAGTATTTTCAAAGTGTTTTGCAATGACGAGAAGTCCCTCGCAACCATCATCCTTGCCTCCTTTATATAGGTCTTCGTGGCCTTGGCTCATTTCCTTTTCCGCCCCGATTCGTGCTTATCCCTTCGTGGAAACATTCCTTTTCCTTGATTCGCAAATATCCTTTTTCGAGATCTTTCCTTATCCTACCGACTTTGACTTTAATCATGAAACCCTATCGAAACCGTCATTGCAAATGGGCCGATTCTCATCTAGAATCGTAAGTGGACTTATCATCGCGGTTTGGGCCCTTTCGGGCCGTTTCGCGGCTAAGTGACTTTTACGATTTCTTTCGGAGAAGTAGTTCTTCATATGGCTTCAAAACGATATTTTCGTGAAATGGTTGGACCAATCGTATAGTTTAGACTCTTCCGGTGCTCTAGTTAACCGTCATCGTTTTATATGATTGATACGAAATCCCACGGAAAGGATGAATCCTCACGATTTTCATCATGACGGTTTGATGGGAATTCCAATCGAGACGAAATAAGAGATGATTAAATGACGATTCGAAGGAGATAATGATTGGATTGGACGTGGTTTGGTTCACGAGAGACGGTCAAACGTTGTTTGGATCTTAGTGTCAAAGGATGTCAAGATCAAGCGTTGGTCTTGACGCCAATTGGCGCCAAGACAGGCCATTTGTCTTGATGCCAATTGGCACCAAGACCAAGCCTTGGTCTTGGCGCGTCTTGGCGCCAATTGACGTCAAGAAAATCTTTTCGTCTCAGCGTCAATTGGTGCCAAGACCGTTCCCCGGTCTTAGACGTCAATCAGTGCGTAGACGTTCTTCCGAAATGATGCGGTTTTCCGATGTTCACAGAGGTTTCGTAACGTTCCAAAGTTCATATTGCGAGGTCTTCCGTGAGTTATCCGTAGATGTCTCTCCGAAATGATGTGGTTAACCAATGTTCTCGATGGTTCCGTATTGTCTCGAAGTTTGCATCTTCGGGCTTCTCGGAGTTGCTCGGAAGTTTCGGGTGTTGATTACGATGTTGCCGTTTTTGACCCCAACAGTTAGCCCCCCAGCTCACAAGATTTGGCTGCGAGTCTCGTGGGCGAGTGATATGTGTTTAATTGGAATCCACAGACGAAATGATTGCGGAGACGACCTTTATTGATTATTTTATTGCGAAGGAGTTCCTATAAGTATTGGACCAATCCTCCATTCCTCATTCATTCTTCTCTTTCTCCTCATTCTTCCAAACTTCCAACTTGAGAGCTTTTGAGATTATCAAGATGTCTTCCTCGTGAGAAGAAGGGAAAATAGGCGGAGCCGTGGCAGAGACCACTATTCCGGAGAGACTTCAGCCGCTCCTGGCCGAGTACCTCGCTTTGCAAAACGAGATGGACCAGCATGATGCCGAGGTGGGCATGCCGTTGGTCCCTAGCTCGACTGCTTTGGCTCTTCCCCCGACTGTTCCTGATGCAGGATCGATTCAGCCAGTGGGCTCATCTACGACACCCATTCCAGTCGGCGATCCCAAACCGGAGCCAGAGCCGGAGTCGATGCCTCCTCCCTCGACTGCTCGAGAGACCGTTTTAGGTTTACGAGCATTAAGTGCCACCCCAGCAGTTCCTCCGGAGAAACGCAAAAGGGGTCCTGGTCAGGTTGCGGCGGCGAGCAAGAAGAGCAGTACCGGAGTAGTTGAGGTCGGACCCTCCCCCCTTGGACCCCAACGTCGCGGAGTTACGTCGCAGTACCGCGCTAAGGTTAGTTTCCAGAGCCCTTTCCTCGTTGTGCTAGACCCCTTCTTACCTCCTCTTTCATGCAATTTATCTCGTTGATTGACGGGATGGTTAGCGACTGCGGATTGGAGGCCGAGAGACTCCGGAGGGAGCTGGCGGAGTCACAAGGGAAGTTGCGGGAGCTTGAAGGAAAGGTGGAAGCCATTGAGGGTGCTCGTTCTGTCGAATTGTCTCAAGCGGAGACCCGAGTAGCCGAGCTTGAGAGAGACCTAGCGAAGACGGCGAGCAAAGCACTCAAGGAGAAGCAGGCGCGGAAGGCTAAGTCCTCGTAGCTACGTCGCCTACAACGAGACATTGAGAAGTCGCTGAGCCGTAAGGTTATGTTTATCGTAGAAGAGTCGAGGACCGCCACGCGTGCTGACGTTGAGGCTCGACTTTCTAGGATCGCAGGCTTCCTTGACTCGCTGCTGGTTGCTCACGACAGGGACCTGGCTCGGGCTATTATCAAAGGAGCAACGAGCGAGACCACAGCGTCTTTGAGCCGAGATTCTCCGTCTCGGGAGGCTGAAGAGGCCAGGCTCGCTGCTCGCAGAACGAAGCTAGAGACTATCGAGGGAGACTTTGGCTCTATCCTGGCTGCTCTGCGATCTGAGTGCGCCCTTCCGCCGCTTCCTGATGGTCCCGTGACGCAAGTCCCCGCAGGTGAGGAAGCTTGCGGCGTTGTCGAAGGTAAGAACGCGGTCCTCCCCGAAAATGAAGAAGAGTGAGATTGTAGTCCCATTTTGGGACGTTTTATATTGTTATTTTGCTGGCCTTATAAGGCCTTTGTTGTTTTTTTGTTCGGGGACCGGCCGAGTGTGGCCCTAGATCTCCTGCCGCTTGGCGGTTTAGAATTAATGATAATAGATGTTTTTCGAAAAGAAAAGAGAGTTTACGAGTTCTTTGACTCGATTGGTCGTAGAGGGAAAACGCGAGTTGTCATCTCGCGTTTAACTCTTTTAAATGGTCATTCAACGCGTTACTTGTTTCGGGCTGTTTGGGGGATTCTGCGAAATTCTCTGAGTGTTGCGATATGAACGAAGAGACATGGTTTAAGAATCTCGTATCGGTTAGATATCATGCCTAGAGATGTTAGAGACCAGTGTGTTGGGTTTAGGGTAAGACCTAGGTTTACTCTCGGCTTTAGGGGGTGCAGTGACTAATCCCGGCTTACGTATCCCATTTTGATTTCATCTTGATTCCGCACCGATTTAGAGTCCGTGATATGTTCTCGGCTTATACGACTCGTCTGGTCGGAATCGAGCATCTCTCCGGAGATCATTTTTAAGTTGACCGGAAGTGCTGACCAAAATTTCGGATTTCTTTTATAGCGTGCTATTATTCTAGTCGGATGTACGAGAGCTATCTCTACGAGATGGCTGAGTCTGTTTAGGACGTTGGGAGCTTGTTGTGATCAGCAACAAACTTAGCGGTAGATATTACCTTTTGTGAAGAACACGTGTTTTTTGTTTTAGAAATGTTTAGTGCGTGTGGCTGTTTGGTCTTCCCTGACGGCGCTTTTGTCGGGAAGGAATTTCGTCGAAAAATAGTTTCTCGGGCATTAGCGATGTCTCGCGATGCCTGCTGGGGTCAAAACCGGTAAAGACAAAATCGATGGCTAAAAGGGACTACGAAGACATTGTTTCCTCCTACGGAAGCAAGGATCGCAAGGATATCCTTGAGCTTCGAGAATCTTATCATCCTGGCCGTCTCTTCTCAACCAAGTTTCAAGGCTGCGAGTATAATCAATCGTGACCGATCTCGAACTAAGTCTATCCGTCTGCAAACAACTGAAGCACCCGAATGCTAAAGTCAACATCCACGATCTACGGATAACTCTTGGAAGACCTCGCAATATGAACTTCGGAACGATACGAAACTTCCGTGAACATCGGAAAACCGCATCGTTTCGGAAGAACGTCTATGCACTGATTGATGTCTAAGACCGGGGAACGATCTTGGCACCAATTGACACCGATACGGAAGGATTATCTTGACGTCAATTGGCGCCAAGACCGGGGAATGGTCTTGGCGCCAATTGGAGCCAAGACAGAGGGTGTGTCTTGGCGCCAATTGGCGTCAAGACCAACGCTTGATCTTGACGTCCATTTACGCTAAGATCCGGACAACGTTTGACCATCTCTCGTGAACCAAACCACGTCCAATCCAATCATCATCCCCTTCGAATCGTCATTTGATCATCTCTCATTTCGTCTCGATTGGAATTCCCGTCGAACCGTCATGATGACAATCGTGAGGACTCATCCTTTGAGTTGGATTTCGTATCGATCATATAAAACGATGACGGTTAACTAGAGCATGGAAGAGTCTAAACAATACGATCGGTCCAACCATTTCACGAAATTATCATTGTGAAGCCATACGAAGATCTACTTCTCAAAAAGGAATCATAAAAGTCACTTAACCGCGAAACGACCCGAAAGGGCCCAAACCGCGATGATAAGTCCACTTATGATTCTAGACGAGAATCGGCCCATTTGCAATGATAATTTCGCTAGGGTTTCGTGATTAAAGTCAAAGTCGACAGGATGAGGAAAGATCTCGAAAAAGGATATTTGCGAATCAAGGAAAAGGAATGTTTCCAAGAAGGGGTAAGAACGAATCGGGATGGAAAAGGAAACGAGCCAAGCCCACGAAGACCTATTTAAAGAAGGCAAGAATGATGGTTGCAAGAAGACTTCTCGTCATTGCAAAATATTTAGAAAAAACTATGGTTTCTTATCTCTGTATTCGTTAGCGAGCTGCGTCTCAACTAGGTAACGAGTCTACGCTGTATTTCTAGGGATTATTCGCCAGCAGATCTTGTGGCCACGGCTCAAACACCGGTTGCGCACGCTCAGACACGAATTCGAATAAGATTCTCTTTACTTTCTTCGTTAACTGTTTGACGTTTTGTTCTTCGTTTACGTTCATATTGTTCTTCGTTTACGATTCTGTTTAGATCCACGATTTACCTTCGTATTCGATTTGTTCTTTGTTCACATTTCACTTATCCGAATCCTGTTACGTTATCGTTGTTATATGCATCTCGCTTCGCAATCTATTTCTTTATATTTCGTAATCTTAACTTAAATTCTCGAATTCATCGACTGAACTCGTAACTTTTTGGCCACAGAGAATCCGTGAACCACATATCATTGACAGTGAGAATTTCGGTTCCCACAGTTTGGCGCTAGAAGGAGGAGGCACACGCGATATCTTTCACGCTAACTCACAGATCAATCATGAACACTGACGAACAGAACAACCAGCAACCAACTTGTGAAGGCGGCAACGCCAACGAAAACGTTGAAATCACTCCCGCAACGATTATCACCGCGGTCAACGCTGATCCGAACATCGCGGCGTTCGAGGAGATCAAAAACATGTTCTCGACTCTCGAAAAGAAGTTGGCAGAACGTGACCAAATCACTGACTCTCTCGCGAAACAGGTCGAGGCCTTATCCGCGAGAACCAGGAACATCCTTCCGCGTGGAGCAACCAGAATCCGCGGAAGAAGACTGAACTTCGCGACTCCGTCCGGAGCGGTCCAGAACGCGCATGAGAAACCATCGGAGCAAACTCCCAATGAAATCACACCTATCGCAACCCGGACTGGCGTGAACGACCTCCCAGCTCTTGAAAAAGAAACGGAGGAACATGAGGCCGAGCGAATCGACCTAGACTTCAGCGACCACACCGATCCTACGGACAAGGACACTGATGTCCACCCAAGAAGGGTTAAGGGTCGATAAACTCGTCGTAATTATGAGCGTAACTAACCCACCACGGAGGAAGAAGAAAATCTCCTCTGGGTCCAACAACAAGAACAGGCTGAAGAGCAGGCCATAGCCGCTAGCAGAACGCACATGCCTTCTCGCAAGACTGCCAGTCATGATCTCGACGATCTTCGCGATTACATCGCAAACACTGCGAGAGAAGTGAAAGCTGTGAAGTCGCAGATCCATCATGCGACCAGCGCTGCACCTGAGATCGATCGACTCCTCGACGAGGCTCGAAAGACTCCGTTCACTGATTTCATTACAAAAGCGAAGATCTCGGATCCTGGGAAAGTGAAGATCCCAACATACGACGGGACCACCGACCCGAAATCTTACCTACAGAGTTTCCAGATCGTTGTGGCGAGATCGAAACTCAAGGAGGGCGAAAAAGAAGCTGGCTTCTGCCACCTTTTCGTCGAGCATCTCCAGGGAGCGGCCCTCGAATGGTTCTCCCGACTGAAGCGAAACTCCATCGGAAGTCTTCGACAGCTCTCTTCGGAGTTTCTCAAACAATACTCCATGTTTATGGATCGAGAAACTTCTGACGTTGATCTATGGAGCCTGTCTCAACGCAAGGACGAATCTCTTCGAGATTACATGACAAGGTTAAAAATGGTCATGTCAAGAGTCAGCGGGATTAGCGAGAAGGTCGCGGTAGATGCCCTCCGCAAAACGCTCTGGTACAAGTCAAAGTTCAGAAAGTGGATTTCTCTCGAGAAACCACGAACAATCCAGGACGCGCTTNNCTGTCCCAGAGCAAAAATCGAAGAAGAAAACTTCCCGAAGCGACAAGTATGTCCACCACCAGGGAGAAGACCTCCGAGGTGCGCACAACTATGCTGTGAACTCCCAATATGAACAGGGAAGGACTTCAGGGAACACTTGGACTCACAATACGTCTTACAACGAGAAAGCCATCTGCGAGTTCCATCAGACGAAAGGTCACTCCACTGCGAACTGCAAGACTCTCGGAGCAAGACCTGCAACAAAACTGTTAGCAGGAGAACTCTCGGGCGTGACCAGCATCAAAGACCTGATTAGCGATGCGGATCGTCAACCCGGAGCCGACAAGACACCCCACATGACGTCGTCCAGCCCGACGCGAAACACGGCAGGAAACCTGATGAAAAAGGCAACGACTCGAATCGCCGCAGGGTAAACATGATCATGGGTGGAACCCAGTTCTTCCGCGACATTGTCTCGTCAATAAAAGACTATCACCGCCAGGTTGAGACAAGCGCAAACTAGTCCACGCCTCTCGATGACGCCAAGAACACCGTGATCACTTTCGAGGAGTACGAGACTGTCGGACTCGATAAACCTCACATCGATCCTCTCGTGATTAACCTTGTCATCAGAGACCTTGAGGTAGCAAGGATCCTCATCGATACGGGTAGCACCGCCAATATCATCTTTCGTGACACCTTCAGCAGGATGAACATCCCTCTGTCCGAAGTCAGGCCAATTCAAAAACCGCTCATAGGTTTTTCCGGCGCGACGTCATTGACTATCGGGTCTATCAAGCTTTCAGTGGTCGCAAAGGAAGTCATGAAAATCTTCGACTGCGCCGTTGTTGATCACCCTGCAATCTACAACGTGATCATGGGAACACCATGGATAAATTCGATGAAGGCAGTCCAGTCCACGTACCACCTGAGGATCAAGTTCCCGACGCCCAACGGAATCGACGTAATCTGGGGATGCCAAAAACAGGCGCGACTCTGTTTCCTATCCGAACATAAGCTAAGACGTGCCGCAGCAACACCCATCGTCAAACCAAAACACGCAAAGCTAACCCAGTCAACAGCTTAAAACGCTTCGGCAAAAGATGATCTAGAATCTTCAACACAGGCAATGGCTCCAGAAGAAAGGAACAAGCACTCTTCCGAGCCCAACGCTCCTGACAACGCAACACTCTCGGCGTTGGAGGAAACCGTCGACCCAAACATAGTCCCCGAGACTGAAATGGCCGACGCAACTCCGCTAAGCGAGTAGTCAATCCCAACGACGCACTGAACTACGAGACGGCTTGATCCTCGAAAGAGGTACGTAGGCAGCTCCTCGCAAGAGGAGTTCAACTGTCCCCTTCCTTTAAAAAGGGGGAGGGATTGAGTGTAAGTGTATTCGTACACTCTCACATTTTTAATATCCGCCTTGTACTCGATATTTTCAAAACTTTTTTGATAATAAGAAAACGCAATACGATTTCCAACAAATCTCGAAATACTCTTTTGTCGCAAAAATACATCACCTCACAATTAATTTCGCGCCTACCTTAGCAATCTAAGATTCGCTAAAAGCGCCCAAGTAACATCGTATAACCCAGAGATGAAAATCATACGATGAACCCACATCCATCTAAGCCTATCTCGACTAAGATATGCTCCTTAACTTATCACACTACTAAAACGAAAAGATTTTCGGAAAGGAGCGAGACGTCGCAAATTTCCAAAAACCATAATTCCAACTCGACCAATAACAGTCCGACTGTGACTATAAATTACGAATGAGCTCTTGCCCTCATACAATGCTCGTCGCTGGCCCTGACGAGTACTTAAGCCGTCTTAAGCAAACGCACCCGACCTTTCTTGAAGTGGTCCTCGTACATCTGACTAGGATAATAGCGCGCTATAAAAGAAATCCGAAATTTTGGTCAGCACTTCCGCACGACTTGAAAATTGTCTCCGGAGAGATGCTCGATTCCGACCAGACGAGTCGTATAAGCCGAGAACATATCGCGGACTCTAAATCGGTACGGAAACAGGATGAAATCGAAAACGGGATACGTAAGCCAGAATTAGTCACCGCACCCCTTAAAGCCGAGAGTAAACCTATGTCTTACCCTAAACCCAGCACACTGGTCTTTATCATCTCCAGGCTTGATATCTAACCGATAAGAGAATCTTAAACCATGTCTCTTCGTTCCTATCAAAACGCTCGCAAAACTTTTACGAAATTTTGCAACATCTTGAAACGAGCAACGGATAGAACGATCAACCTAAAAGAGTTAGATACGAGATGACAACTCTCATCTTTCATCTACTTTATGGCAAATCACGAAATTTGTACGAAAAACGCTGTCATTCAATAACGTAGGAAACGCCAAAACAGCGAGAATATACACAACTTCATCAATTCCAAACATAAATACAAACAGCCCAAGTAAACGTAAGCGGCTAACGCAACGGCCAAGGACTCTTCCTCGCTACACTTAATTAAGTTGGAAATTCCCAGATACTCGAAAACTCGGCATCTGAGATACTTCTTCGTCGTCTTGCTGCGTGGGACTCGCAACTTCTTTCGAATTCGGAGAAACGGGGATCAGGGCCAAGTAACCACGCACGCTCTCCTCGTTCTGAGGGATTGAAGACCCGACATCGGCACGCCTCCTGATACGGCTCTTATTCTTCTCCATCTCAGCCTCGTAGGAGAAGCCCGAGAGGGAGGAGTAATACAGGGCGCCCACTGTGCCGCGACACTCACGGTACTCCCCAAAGGATCGCTGAACATCTCCATACTCATCGAGACCAGCCATGAGCCGTCGAGAGCGCTCTTCGACAATCGAAGCAACTTCCCGCTTTCCTCACCTACGTGCACGGCGGATCTACGAGGCCCTAGCATCCTCGTGACGACGGATCTGCTCAACCTCGTCCCTAAGGTGGGAATTCTCCTCTTCGAGCTTCTTCACTCTAAACTTGGTCGTCCTAGCCTCGATGTCACTTGCTCTAAGAGCCTCGTCCATTGAGTGGAGCCCCTATCACCAAAAAAGAGAAACGACTCGAGAGCGTTAGGATGACTCCATACAAGTCAACAAAAAATTGACCATGCGGTCATAGACTCACCGCCGTGTACTCTCCCGAGTCTTCGGCATACGCCGCCGAGTTCAAGTAATCCGAGTCCTCTGCGGGCTGGTCATCAGGAGTGTCGAGATTGGCGAGGAACTCGTTTATGTTAGCCGCTCCCCCCCAAGGATGACATTTGACTCGCATTGTCGGTAAAAAGATTTCCAGGCCAATCATTAATGAGCGGTTCTCCCCCGCCATTGGCGGCGCTCCGCTCGCTAGATGTTCCCGCATTCCTCGGGGATCTCCTCCCGTGTATCACGGGAGGCAGATCTTACGGGACCAAATCATCCATATATAGTCCCGTCTCTTCCTCGACGACCGTTTTGGGATTCGCTCGAGCCTTGTGACACTCTACCGCAAGGAGTACCCGACTCGGCGAAAAGTAATTCCAATTGTTCCAGACAGTCTTTAAAAGATCCAGGACAATCAACGTGTCGGCCGGAAACGGGGGAAAAGGCTCGCGAACTGCAAAACAACAAAAAAGTCAGAAAACATTAAAACGCAAGCGAAAATGATCAAGGTAGCTGGAAGCGATACCCGCTACACCATAAAGCGGAGATGAATTCATCTTCGACGGAGGCACTATCCCGACTAATAAAGAAGTATCTTTTCCGCCACTCGTGGAAATGGGACTTCTTCCCGTCAACCACCCCCATGTTGGTTCTTGGCTTGAAGGTATAAATACCCTCCGTCTTTGTCTTCGTCAAAGTAAGCATAGCCCTCAGGTGGCTGACGTTGAGGTTCAAGCCACGCTCGTAACTTAATACGAGGGTCCCAACGAGACGCTGAAAGATGCTGGGGTCAAGCTGACTTACGGATAAGCCGAATTAGTTCAAGCACCGGGTTATGATTCCCGGAATAGGGAACCATAAGAAACAATCGAAGACGTGCGCCTCGTAGCTCGTGAAGAAGCCGTCAGGCGGAGAGTCAGCTTCTTCTCCGTCAACCGGCATCTGGAACTCAAGTTCCGTTGAGATACCACAAAATCTACGATATTGCCGAGAAAGGCCTCACAACACTCGCTCGGCCCACTCAATATATCTTTTTCTCCGGGTCTCCGCGGATGCGGGAATTCGGGAGGTGGGGGCTCTACGTTGTACGCTTCCCGCCAATAAGCGGCGACTTCCTCGGGATCAACTGTGAGATCCGAGAGTTCAATTTTCGACACCACATGATTCTCCCGAGGTCTTCGGCTCCAAGAAGAAGCCGCCGAAGACGAAGCACTTGTTGGAACTTCAGCATTGGGTTTCCATGAAACTAAAGAGAAGAGAGAAATGGAAGAGAAAGAGAGAATTTCTACCTTGTGAATAGTTCTTGTGGAAATGAGTAAGTGAAGAGCACAAAAACTAACTTCACTAACTTATAAACAAGGAAATTTTCTATTCATCCTTGGACTTTTTAGCCATCGATCTCGTCAAAGTCGCTGAAAACGCTTTCAAGTTCGCAAGAACAGCACCACGGTTCTCGTGAACTGGGGGGGCTAACTGTTGGGGTCAAAAACGGTAACGAAAAAATCGATGCCTAAAAGGGACTACGAATACATTGTTTCCTCCTACGGAAGCAAGGATCGTAAGGATATCCTTGAGCTTCGAGAATCTTATCATCCTGGCCGTCTCTTCTCAACCAAGTTTCAAGGCTGCGAGTATAATCAATCATGACCAATATCGAACTAAGTTTATCCGTCCACAAACAACTGAAGCACCCGAATGCTAAAGTCAACATCCACGATCTACGGATTACTCTCGGAAGACCTCGCAATATGAACTTCCGAATGATACGAAACCTCCGTGAACATCGGAAAACCGCATCGTTTCGGAAGAACGTCTACGCACCGATTGACTCCTAAGACCGGGTAACGATCTTGGCACCAATTAACGCCGAGATGGAAGGATTGTTGTGGGAACTGAAATTGTCACTGTCAATGTTATGTGGTTCACGGACTCTCTGTGGCAAAAAATCGATAGATCAAGCAGTGAATACGAAAGTTAATGTATAAAGAATACGAAACTAAAAGATAAACAGATTACGAAACGAAACAAGTAGATAACGAAAGTGAATCAATACGAATCAGATTGCGAAGCGATATGCATTTAACTGTGATAAAGTAATAAGATTTGTAAGAACAGATTAACGTGAACGAATACAGAATGAGTACGAAAGCGAATAAAAAGTAAACGAAAACGTAAGCGAAGAACGATTCGACAGACATAAATAACGAAGAAAGTTAAGGGATCTTATTCAAATTCTTGATTGGAGTGTGCGCAACCGGTGTTAAGCCGTGGCTGCGAACTGTTGGTGAGAACCCCAGAACTACAGCGTGAACTTGTCACCTAGTTGAGACGCAGCTCGCTAACGAAAACGAAAGTAAGAAACCCTAGTTTTTTTCTAAGTGTTTTGCGGTGATCGAGATCTTCCTTTTCTGACCATCATCCTTGCATACTTTACATAGATCCTCGTGGGCTTCGTGGGCTTGGCTCGTTTCCTTTTCCGTCTCGATTTGTGCTCATCCCTTCGTAGGAATATTCCTTTTCCTTGATTCGCATAGATCCCCTTCCAGATCCTTCTGATCTTGACTCTAATCGCGGAACCCTAAAGTGACCGTCATTGCAAACGGGCCGATTCCCGTCCATAATCGTAAGTGCACTTGCCATCGCAGTTTGGGCCCTTTCGGGCCGCTTCACGGCTAAGAGACTTTTACGATTCCTTTCGGAGAAGTCATTCCTCGTATGGCCTTGTGATGATAGTTTCGTGGAACGATAGGATCAATCGTATAGTTTAGATTCTTCCGGTGCATAAGTTAACCGTCATCATTTTATACGACCGATATGAAATCCTACGGAAAAGGTAAACCCTCCTGATTATCAATACGATGATTTGACGGGAGTTCCAAACGAGACAAAATGAGAGATGATCAAATGACAATTCGAAAGAAATGATGATCGGAAAGGACATGGTTCAGTGAACGGGTAACGGCTATGCGTTATCCGCGTCTCAGTGCCAACCAGCGCCAAGACAAACCCTCCGTCTTGGCGCTAATTGGCGCCAAGACCATGCTCGTGTCTTGGCGCCAAGACGGGCCTCCGGTCTTGGTTCCAATCAACGTCCAGATCAATCTCTAGTTCAGTCGTCGATCGATTTCAGACTCGTTCGTAGGTTTGGCGTCAATCGGCGTTTAGACATTTCTCCGAAGCGATGCGGCTTTCCAATGCTTTTGGTGGTTTCGTATCGCTCTGAAGGTTGTTTTTGTGGTCTTCCAAGAGTTATCCGTAGATCGTGGACGTTAACTCTAGCATTCGGGTGCTTTAGTTGTTTGCGGACGGATAGACTTAGCGTGAGATCGGTCACGATTGACTATACTCGTAGCCTCGACACTTGTTCGGGGAGAGACGGTCAGGATATTAAGACTCCCGAGGCTTGAGGAAATTCTTTCGATTCTTGTTTCCAAGGGATGAAACAGCGTCTCCGTAGTCCTTTTTAGAGATCGATTTTGTCGTGACCGTTTTTTACCCCAACAGTTAGCCCCCTAGCCCGCGAGAACCGCTGTTCTTGCGAGCTTGAAAGTGCGTTCAGGAAGTTAGGCGAAATCGATGGCTAAAATGTACGAGGATGAATAGTAAATCTTCTTTTCTATAAGTAGGTGAAGTTAGTTTCAATGATCTACACTTGCTCATTCAAAGAAAATTTCACAAGGTTGAAACATCTGTTATCCTCTCCATCTCCCCTTCAGTATTCCAATGGCTCGAGTTTCTGCGAACGTTTCGCCATCGACCTTCTGCCTCGAAAGCGTAAAGCTCTCGGAAACTGATCCTGTACCGGAGGTGGAATTCTTGCGTTACTCGACCAATGCCGTCGAAATTAAAAACTTCTGGGATGGGACGTGTCGAGCAACTGCTCCGCCGGCGGATTCATGGGGTCTAAGGAGACATTGCCATAAGAAGAAGGCTCACGGGTCGATTAATTGCCACGAAGAATTTCTCGACTTGATTCGGCGTGTTTACCAAGTTCGGCAGGCGTTGAGTTCAGAGTTCCGGAACAAGGAGAAAGGGCGGATTCTCCACCTCGCGGCTTTTTTACGTGCTACGAGGCATTCCTGATGCACTGCAAATTATGGTTCCCCATCCCGGGGGCCATAGTAAAGTTTGTTGAGCATCTCGGTATCTCGTTTAACTAGCTTCACCCCGGGGGCCTCCAATACCTCGTCGGCCTCTTAGTCCTGGGCTACGAACGTGGGATGTCATTGGACGCGAACTACCTTCTGGGCATGCTATCCGCGGCGAAAAAGGGGGTTTCCGCTACGGTACACCCTTCAGGCGAGGCTAAAAATGAAGGTAATCGTGGGGAAGACGTCCAACTTCCATGGCTGGGAAGACCAATTCTTCTTCGTTCGCCTGGACAGTTCGTCCGTAGAGGGCGAGTTCGTTTCCTACTTCAGTTGTGAATGGAGTCCCCTAGGTACTGCTCTTGGTCGTTACAGTTTTCTATTCTGTGTTTAGCCGATAACTCGTTTCCACCTCGTTTTACAGCTGCCGACGCCCCTTTCTGGAAACCAGCTTATTTGGTCACAGTAAGGAACTTCTTACAGTGTGGTCTGTCCCAGTGGGGTTACTTTTCTCCTCGATGGGTCCGCAATGCTGTCGAGCACTATAAGGCTCGAGGTCACGTTCGCGCTGCGGAGGAGTTGGAACGGGACGCAGTCGATTCTCCCGTACGCGAGATGCCTCTTGTTAGGGAGAGGAGAAGATCCCGAGGGAGCGTCGGAACGTCCGATGAAAGGTCCTGAGGGGGAAGAGGATCCCGAAGGAGCGTCCGAATACCCAACGACGGAGAGAGCATCGCCGCAGACGAACGAGAACTGCCCGATGACCTCTTTAGCGGGGACAGAGCCGGCACGAGCGGAAACCTATTGCCGTCCTTCGAGGGAATGCCGAATTTTGATGACTTCTCTGCGCTTGTCGCACCATGCTTCCAGGCCGCGGCCGAAGGGGGAGTCACGGGATCGACGTACTATGAGGAAGCCTTGCGTCATTGCGTGGAGGTCAGTCTTGCTATCCCTTAAAGCGGTTTCGTTTGTTCATGTGATTTGACCTTTCCGAGATTTTTTGTAGGGACTTCGCAAAATGGACGAGGTCCTAACGGTGAAGATTTCGGAAGCGAGGGCTGCCGAGCTCAGGGGGGAGGGCCTCGCGGAGGAGAACGCTCGCCTGAAGGCAGAGATTGCAACAACTCCTTTCCGTGAAGATAAATGGTCAGGACATTGTGCATCGCGGGTTCGCCATGCACTCAGCGATGGGAAACGTGAAGCTGCATTGATCGCCGAGGAGCGTTCACGACAGTTCGCTGTTGACTTCTCTGAATATCAGGGCGCGCAACTGTTGCACGGAGAGTTCAGTGAGTGTTGCGGCTCAGTTGGTGTCTTTCTCTCGACTACGAAACCGGGCTATTCTTACGAGACCGAGGTGAGGAAGGCGGAAGCCCGGAAGGATAGGCGTGCGAACGCCGAGTCCTTGGTCCCCTTAATCGAAGAGAGGATCCAAGGGCATTGGGACTTGATTCCCGTTTCCCTAAACTGGGATGTGGTTTATCCGGTTCGACGCGAGGATGACGAGGTCGATCAACGCCCGCCAGGAAACTGAGGACTTCCGACCACCGGTTTCCATGCTTCCTGGGAGTGATAGTAGAAGGGGTTTGTTCATTTATTTTCTTGCTGCGTGTGGTCGTCTGCGTATGTTTAGGCCGTGTGTGGCCGTTTTTAGATTAGTGGGATCGACTGTCTGTGGGTTTGAATCCCTGCTGCTCCTGCGGCTTCTATATCAGTGAGCGATGCTGTTTAGCGTATAAGCTTTGCGATTTGTCGTAGTGTAGAGGGAAGAATACGAGTTGTCATCTCGTATCTAACTCTTTTTGTTGATCTTTATATGCGTTGCTCGTTTTGTGTGTTAGGAGATTTCGCGAAATGTCCTGAGCGTTCGGATATGAATGAAGAGACATGGTTTAAGATTCTCGTATCGGTTAGATATCATGCCTAGAGATGTTAGAGACCAATGTGCTGGGTTTAGGGCAAGACCTAGGTTTACTCTCGGTTTGAGGGGGTGCGGTGACTAATTCCAGCTTACCTATCCCGTTATGATTTCAACCTGATTCCGTACCGATTTAGAGTCCGCGATACGTTCTCGGCTTATACGACTCGTCTGGTCGGAATCGAGCATCTCTCCAGAGACTATTTTTAAGTCGTATGAAAGTGCTGACCAAAATTTCGGTTTCTTTGATAGCGCGCTATTATCCTAGTCGGATGTACGAGGACCAATTCGAGGAAGGTCGGGTGCGTTTGTTTAATACGACTTACGTACTCATCGGGGCCAGTGACGAGTATGGTGTGAGAGCGAGTGCTCGTCTGTAATTTATAGTCGCAGTTGGACTGTTTTTGGTCGAGTTTAGAACTATGGTTTTTCGGAAATTTGCGACATCTCGCTCTTTCCCGAAAAATCTTTCCGTTCGGTAGTACGACATGTTAGGGAGCGTGTTTTAGTCAAGATACGCTTAGATGGATACGGTTTCATCGCATGATTTTCGTTTCCAGGTTATATGATGTTACTTGGGCGTTTCTAGCGAATCGTGGATTGATATGGTTGTCGCGAATTGTTTGCGATATGAAGTATTTTTGCGATAAAAGAGTATTGCGAGATTTCTTGGAAATCGTATTGCGTTTTCTTATTACCGAAAAAGTTTTAGAAAAATCGAGTACAAACTGGACATTCTAAAATGTGGAAGTATAGAGTGTACGTACACCCACTCCCTTTTTTTTAAAGGAAGGAGAAAGCTGAACTCCTCTTGCGAGGAGCTGCCTACGTACCTCCTTGGAGGATCAAGCCGTCTCGTAGTTCAGTTTGCCATTGGGGCAATTAACTACTCGTTTGGCGAGGTTGCGTCGGCCGTTTCAGTCCTGGAGACTATGGTTAGGTCGACGGTTTCCTCCGGTGCCGAGAGAGTCACGTTGTCAGAAGCGTTGTGCTCGGAAGAGTGCTCGTTCCTTTCTTCCGGAGTCGTTGCCTGTGATGACGATTTTGGATCGTCTTTTAAGGAGGCGTTTTTGGTTGCTAGCTGAGCCGAAGCTTTCGGCATGTCTTTCGCCGAAATATCTTTGGTTGATGGCCGAGTTATTTTCAGTTGTTTGGGTTCTACCGTGGAAGTCGTCTCGATTTCCAACCGAGACAAAATGAGAGATGATCAAATGACGATTCGAAAGAAATGATGATCGGAAAGGACATGGTTCAGTCAACGGGTAAGAGCTGAGCGTTATCCGCGTCTCAGCGCCAACCGGCGCCAAGACCAAGGACTAGTCTTGGCGCCAACTGGCGTCAAGACGAGGCCTCCGTCTTGGCGCCAATTGGCGTCATGACCAAGCCTTGGTCTTGGCGCCAATTGGCGTCATGACCAAGCCTTGGTCTTGGCGCCAAGACATACACTCTCTCTTGGCGCCAATAGGCGCCAAGACCATGCCTTGGTCTTGGTGCCAATTGGCACCAAGACAGACCCTCTGTCTTGACGCCAATTGGTGCCAAGACCGTGCTCGGGTCTTGGCGCCAATTGGCGTCAAGACCATGCTCAGGTCTTAGCGCCAAGACGGGCCTCCGGTCTTGGCGCCAAGACGGGCCTCCGGTCTTCGTTCCAATCGACGTCCAGATCGGTCTCTAGTTTTGTCGTCGATCGGTTCCAAGACTCGTTCGTAGGTTAAGCGCCAATCGGCGTTTAGACATTTCTCTAAAGCGACGCGGCTTTCCAATGCTTTCGGTGGTTTCGTATCGCTCCGAAGGTTGTTTCTGTGGTCTTCCGAGTGTTACCCGTAGATCGTGGACGTTATCTCTAGCATTTGGGTGCTTTAGTTGTTTGCGGACGGATAGACTTAGCATGAGATCGGTCACGATTGACTATACTCGTAGCCTTGACACTTGTTCGGGGAGAGACGGTCAGGATATTAAGACTCCCGAGGCTTGAGGATATTCTTTCGATTCTTGTTTCCATGGGATGAAACAGCGTCTCCTTAGTCCTTTTTAGGGATCGATTTTGTCGTGACCGTTTTTGACCGCAACAATTGTCTTGACGTCAATTGACGCCAAGACCGGCGAATGGTCTTGGCGCCAATTGGCGTCAAGACCAACACTTGATCTTGATGTCCATTGACGCTAAGATCCGACAAACCTTTGACCATCTCTCGTGAACCAAACCACGTCCAATCCAATCATCATCCCTTTCGAATCGTCATTTGATCATCTCTCATTTTGTCTCGATTGGAATTCCCGTCGAACCGTCATGATGACAATCGTGAGGATTCATCCTTTCCGTGGGATTTCGTATCGATCATATAAAATGATGACGGTTAACTAGAGCATTGGAAGAGTCAAAGAAGGGGACAGCTGAAATCGTCGTGCAACAATTTGCCTACGTACCCCTTTCGGGGATCAAGCCATCTCGTAGTTCAGTGTGTTTGCGATATCATTATTTAGTGATAGTACTTCTTTAGATGCATTGTGTTCCAGGTTCTTGGAATTTTGAAATCTTGCATTGTGGCAAGTTCGTATGCACCTGGCCGGACATCTCTCATAACTTTGTACGGTCCTTCCCAATTTTCTCCAAGTTTCCCTGCGTTTTGTTCGGCAGTGTTCTAGAAAACTTTGCGTAATACTAGGTCGCCTTCCTCGACCCTGCGGTTGCGTACGTTTGAGTTGTAGTATTTCGCCGCCGCTTGTTGGTAGCTTTGGATTCGTACGAGGGCCTGGTCTCGACGCTCGTTAATAAGATCGAGTTCGTCGAGCAGCATTGCATTGTTAACGTCTTCTCGTTCTCGGAGCAGCATTCTGCGTATTCGTGGGAATCTGACTTCCGTTCGGATAACGCATTTTGTCCCGTATACGAGAGCGAAGGGAGTTTCTCCCGTTTCTCGCCTGGGGGTTGTCCGATGCGACCAGAGGACTCCCTCGAGTTCCTCCGCCCATTGACATTTTTTGGCGTCCAGGCGTTTTTTGAGTCCGTCCAGGATAGTTTTGTTGATGGTTTCGGCCTGGCCGTTACCTTGCGGGTACCTAGGGGTGGACTTTGTCAACCGTATCTTCCATTTTTCGCAAAATGCCTCGAACCTTGTCGAAATGAATTGGGACCCATTGTCAGTTACGATTTCGTATGGAACACCGTGCCTGCATAAGATGTTTCTCCATACGAAACTCTCGACTTGGGCGTCTTTGATGCTCGCGTACGAGTCAGCCTCGATCCATTTTGAGAAGAAGTCGGTTAAGATGAGCAGGAAGCATTTCTGCTTGGATGGGGGCATAAGGTCGACGATATCCATTGACCATCATATGAATGGATATGGGGCTAAAATTAAAGAGAGGAGCTCCGCGGGCTGGTGGATCGTGGGCGCGTGCCTTTGGCATTTTTCGCATTTACGCGCGAATTTCTCGCAATCTTTTACCATCGTCGGCCAGAAGTACCCATGGCGTTTGATTTTGACTGCGAGGGATCGTCCTCCAGCGTGATTTATGCAGGACCCTGAATAGACTTCTTCCATGATCTTTCGTGACTCGCTGCCCTCTACGCACGTCATTAGTGGGCCAGAGAATCTCCACTTGAAGATTTTCCCGTCTACTAACACGTATCGGGTGGCTTGAATCTTGATTTTTCGGGCTACCCATTTTTCCGGAGGGAGGGTTCCCTCGGCAATGTATGCTTGAATTGTCTCCAACCATGGTTTGTCGCAACCGAACTCAGATTGTTCCGATTCTTGCTCGGGCAGAGCGTCGATTTCGTCGACATCCTCGTCTAACAACTGGATTAGGTTAGCGACAATCGGAGGACTGATTCTTGGATGTTCTATGAATTCTACGGGAATTATCCGGATAAGACTGGGGTCCGAACTTGAAGCCAGGGCTGCAAGTGCGTCGGCCTGTGTATTCTCCGAATGGGGAATTCGCATGAGGGCGAACTGGTCGAAACTATCGACGAGGCTTTGGATGAGCTTTAAGTATGATTCCATTATATCGTCTCTGGCTTCATACTCGCCGTTGAACTAATTCGCTACGAGCTGGGAATCGCAATATGCTTGAATGTTGCGTATCTTTAGTCCGGCAATTAGGGCCTCGTATTCGGCCTCATTGTTTGAGGCATGGAACATCAATCGGAACGACTGTTCTAGAACTTCTCCCTTTGGGGAAGTGAGTCGAATTCCGATTCCTGATCCTTGCTTGGACGAGGGTCCGTCAACGTGCAAGATCCAGGTTGCGTTTGGTTTGTGATTTGTCGCCCTTTCCGTGGACAGTTCGACCACGAAATCAGTGAGTACCTGGGATTTCGTAGCGGTCTTTGTTCGGTACTCGATGTCATACTCGCTTAGCTCGATTGCCCATTTTGCTAGTCTCCCCGACTGACTGGGACTATGCAGAATAGTTCGCAATGGGAACGATGTGAGTACGATGATCGTGTGGGATTGGAAGTATTGCCTTAGCTTTCGGGTTGACATTATGACGGCGAGTGTCAATTTCTCCATCAGCGGGTATCTCGTTTCTGCATCTAGTAAGGTTTTACTTACATAGAAAAATGGCTTCTGCTCTCCGCATTCTTCTCTGATGAGAACGCCGCTTACACCTGTTACCGATACCGCGATATATAGGAACAATGGCTCTCCGATGATAGGTTTTACATGAATCGGAGGTGTGGCCAAGTACTGCTTCAGCTGTCGGATAGCTTGTTCGCATTGCTCGGACCACTTGAATTCTTTGTTCCCTCATAAGACGTCGTAGAAAGGAAGGCACTTGTCCGTAGATCGGGAGATAAAGCGTTTGAGTGCGGCGATTCTCCCTGTTAGCTTTTGTACTTCTCGCTTGCTCTGTGGAGAGGCCATCTCAACCAATGCGCTGATCTGTTTCGGGTTAGCCTTAATCCCTCGGCACATGACAAGATGTCCGAGGAATTCTCCCGAGGCAACCGCGAATCTGCACTTTGCGGGGTTAAGCTTCATATTATGCAGGTTTAGTATCTCGAAGCATCTCTGTAGATCGGCTATGTGGTCTTGCTCTTCGAGAGACTTCACGAGCATGTCGTCGATGTACACTTCCATAGTCTTTCCGAGTTGTTCGGAGAACATACGATTGACGAGACGCTGATAAGTTGCCCCGATGTTCTTGAGGCCGAAAGCCATTACTCGATAGCAGTAAGTGCCGCGGTCAGTGATGAAAGCGGTTTTCTCGCGATCATCGGGATTCATCATGATCTAATTATATCCCGAGAAGGCGTCCATGAACGATAACAGCTTATTTCCTGCCGCAGCCTCGACCAGGCGATCGATATGCGGCAACGAGAAGCTGTCCTTCAGACATGCTTTGTTGAGGTCGGTGAAGTCGACGCAAACTCGCCATTTCCCGTTTTTCTTTTTGACTACAACGGGATTAGCGAGCCAGTCTGGGTATCTAACTTCGGTTATAGACCCGACTTTGAGGAGCTTTTCGACTTCGTCGGACCGCAGTGGCACGCTCCGGTCCCAATTTTCGTATTTTCTGCTTAACAGGTTTGAAGGCTGGTTCAACGTTGAGTTCGTGACAAGTCACGTTGATATCAATTCCGGGCATGTCTTTTGCGGTCCAAGCGAACGTGTTAAGATTCTCTTTCAAGAAAGAGACGAGCTGTGCTTTTATGGGGTCGCAGAGATTTGCTTCGATCTCGATGCAACGTTCAGGGAAGTTTTCGTCGAGGCAGATCGAGATAACGGGTTCGCAGGTTGGTTCGCGCTTCTCTTCCAGAAGTTCGGCTTTCCGTAGCTGCCAAAATATCTTGGTTTGAACCTGTTCTGGGGAGTCGTCGGTGGAAACCGATTTCTTTTTCTTTTGGGAGGGAAGTGCCGTTACTAGATTTCCCTGAATCGTTTCGATCCCAAAGGGAGTAGGAAATTTGAGACAGTAATGGTACGTGGAAGGTACGACTCGCATGGAGTTTAACCATGGAACGCCCATGATTGCGTTGTACGAAGCTGGGCGATCTATGACCAAGAACTCCGTGACTTTTTCTACGTCCCTAGCTATAAACGAGAGGTTAATCGAGCCGAGGGTCATAGTTGCTTCTCCCGAGAGACCAACTACCGGACTCGGATTTTCCGAGATCCCGGAGGGTTTGATGCCCATTCTCTCGAGAGTATTCTTAAAGATGATATTTGCTGAACATCTAGTATCGACCAATATTCTCGCGACGTCGATGTTCTGGATGGTTAGTTCGATAACGAGAAAGTCATTGCGAGGGTTGGCATGATCGGCCGTTGCTCTATCTTCGAAGGAGGCAACGATATCGTCTGTTGTTTCAGGCATATCATTGCCTGCTTGAAAGGTAATCTGGCATGAAAGAAATCGCGTGTGCACCCTTCTTCTAGCGCCAAATTGTGGGAACCGAAATTCTCACTGTCAATGATATGTGGTTCATGGATTCTCTGTGGCCGAAAAGTGACGAGATCAGTCGATGAATTCGAGAATTTAAGTTACGATTACAAAATATAAACTGCAAAAACAATAAGATGGAAATCGTGAGTAAGTTAGATACGAAAACATACTGCGATATCGAAGTAAATAAGATTCAAACTACGAAACGAAGTTGAGATAGGATGGAATCAATATGAAATAGATTGCAAAGCGAGATGCAAATAACAATGATAAAGTAACAGGATTCGGATAAGTAAAACGTGAACAAAGAACAAATCGAATACGAAAGTAAATCGTGGATCTAAACAGAATCCTAAACGAAGAAAAGTATGAACGTAAGCGAAGAACAAAACGTCAAACAGTTAACGAAGAAAGTAAAGAGAATTTTATTCGAATTCGTGTGTGAGCGTGCGCAACCGGTGTTTAAGCCGTTGCCGCAAGATCTGCTGACGAAGAATCTCTAGAACTACAACGTAGACTCGTTACCTAGTTGAGACGTAGCTTGATAACGAATACAGAGATAAGAAACCCTAGTTTTTTCTAAGTGTTTTGCAACGACGAGAAGTCCCTCGCAACCATCATCCTTGTCTCCTTTATATAGGTCTTCGTGGGCTAAGCTCGTTTCCTTTTCCGTCCCGATTCGTGCTTATCCCTTCGTGGAAACATTCCTTTTCCTTGATTCGCAAATATCCTTTTTCGAGATCTTTCCTTATCCTTCCGACTTTGACTTTAATCATGAAACCCTAGCGAAACCGTCATTGCAAATGGGCCGATTCTCGTCTAGAATCGTAAGTGGACTTATCATCGCGGTTTGGGCCCTTTCGGGCCGTTTCGCGGCTAAGTGACTTGTACAATTCCTTTCGGAGAAGTAGTTCTTCGTATGGCTTCACAACGATAGTTTCGTGAAATGGTTGGACCGATCGTATAGTTTAGACTCTTCCGGTGCTCTAGTTAACCGTCATCTTTTTATATGATCGATACGAAATCCCACGGAAAGGATGAATCCTGATGATTGTCATCATGACGGTTTGACGGGAATTCCAATCGAGACGAAATGAGAGATTATCAAATGACGATTAAAAGGAGATGATGATTGGGTTGGACGTGGTTTGGTTCACGAGAGATGGTCAAACGTTGTCCGGATCTTAGCGTCAAAGGACGTCAAGATCAAGCGTTGGTCTTGACGCCAATTGGCGCTAAGACCATGCCCCCGTCTTGGCGCCAATTGATGTCAAGACAATCCTTCCGTCTCATTGTCAATTGGTGCCAAGACTGTTCCCCAGTCTTAGACGTCAATCGGTGCGTAGACGTTCTTCCGAAACGATGCGGTTTTTCGATGGTCACAGAGGTTTCGTATCGTTCTGAAGTTCATATTGCGAGGTCTTCCGAGAGTTCTCCGTAGATGTCTCTCCGAAATGATGTGGTTAACCAATGTTCTCGATGGTTTTGTATCGTCTCGAAGTTTGCATCTTGGGGCTTCTCGGAGTTTCCCGGAAGTTTCGGGCGTTGATTTCGATGTTGCCGTTTTTGACCCCAACACCTATTTCCCGCTGGCAGGAAATTACTTCTTCCCCGCTGCCCTACCTATCTGATCTACCTTTCAGGTCTTAAAGCCTCCTAACTCACTAGTCAAGGTCTACAAGCCTCCGCCCGGGCACTCAACTATTTTAGTTGCCCTATCTCTTTCCACTGGCCTATTCCCACTGATAGGAGAGTTCTTGCCCTAGGGTTTCTTGCGACTGATTTCAGCTCATTCTGAGTTGCTTCTTCTTACTCTAAAGCCGCTACCAGGAGTTGTCATTGCTGATAAAGAGTTTGCAGGGGAATACCGAAAACTTCTTGATGAATTACAAGTCAAGATTTCTGACGCCAAATCTATTGTGTCAGATTCGGGGGCTCTAGAGTTTGCCAAACGATTCTGGGTTAAGAATCTATCTATAGATCTTAGTCCCATATCGGCAAAGGCGGTACTGGCGAGTTATTCCCTCATTGGTATTCAACAAT